>VSTD030001070.1:0-13868 GCA_008808055.3 Sporobolus alterniflorus
CAAACATCATGTCCAAAGAAGAACATAAAAATACAAGAGTCTAACTCTCCCCTCTCGATCTCTTCTTCCTTCTACCTTGAGTTCGGAGTAAGTGAGTGAATCAGGAGCACGAGTGGCACCAGTTGGACGAAAGTCCCTCTGGACTACTATACTGAAGTCTGGTGCCTCATGTGACTGAGTCTATGGTAGTGGTGCGTTGTGTAGATGCAAAGCTCCAAGGACGTCGGGATTGGGCTCGTCATCATCATCTTCGAGATTTGCAACATCGAATATAATCCCTCACCATTTGTCCCACCCTTACTTAGCCACTCTAGGAAAAAAAATTAGATGTTTTAGTCTCTCGAAGAGTAAATTGTAATATGAATTTATTCGAATCAAGACATGTTACCTGTACCGCTAGAACTCCTCAATATGGTATCATCAGTCGCCTACAAAGAACTCCATGTGTCTGTATGCCCTGTCACTGTCGAGTCAATGAATCATCAAAGTAAATGCCAACATTTAAATTACAGTACTAACAACTTGAAATGTTGATCGGCATCCTGCTCGAAGGTCCAGCTGAGGGTTGAGAAGAACTTGGCGTGTTACCTATATCATGTTCGAATGTCCAGCTGAGGCTTGAGAAGAGGACACATCATCTGTGGTGCAGCAAGTAAGTGCCTAGAACGCTAGATGTATCTTCTCACGTACCTTTGTCGAAGATGTGCACTGAGCTACCTCAGAAATATTGTCACACCCCGATTCTATAAACCAGAACCAGAGTAATTGTATGCATGCCCAGGATCTAGTTTTCACGTACACATGACAGTAATGTGATAAAAGAACAATATCTTTATTAAATAAATAACTAATACAAGGATGCCACAAAGGTTGCACAACTTTACCCACAGGTTGATGATTCCATCACCCGTCCGTGACTAAGAATCTTCCTGTTGCCAAACATACACTTTCTTAGGGGTACGGCTAGGAGATCACCATAAAGTCTTTCATGGTGTTTCCCAACCCGCAAAACATCCACGCTAAGGTTTCACCACTGTGGAAGTCGCATCCTACATAGATCCCCTCTTGTGCCATGGATAGGAGTACGCCCACTTTATTATCTAAGTCTAGGAAGTCACATCCTTTCCTTCAGCCCCGAAAATCCATGAAACTGGGAACACGACATGTTTCTCAAGACTATACATATTAGCCACGTGCTTTGTGCTAGCAACATGATTATGCATTCCACAAACCAGTCCTTAGGATCCCAAGAAGCCACTACCACCAATAAATGGTACATAACAAGTACCCGTGCATTCCCACACGATCATCAACATCCTTCTGCTTAGATCCCCTACACTCACAAGTTGCTACAAAAATGTTAACCGATTACCATGGTTAACCCCAAATTCAGAAAACTAAGCATGACGTAACCTCACTAGTAATCTACCTGTCACACCCCGATTCTATAAACCAAAACTGGAGTAACTGTATGTGAGCCCAGGATCTAGTTTTCACGTGCACAGGACAATAATGTGATAAAAGAAAATATCTTTATTAAATCGATAGCTAATACAAGGATGACTCAAAAGTCAAAAGGCAAAATATTACATTGCAGCGGTAAACTAAGCGTTGACTCCCTTGAACTCCACAGTCAGTCGACCAGAGAGACAACATGCCTAGTCTTCAACTCCAAACTTCACCTTTAACTGAGTAGCACTTGTAGAGGCAAGGTTGAGTACACTTATGGTGTGAGAAAATAAATGTTATGCAAGCTGATAACAATGAAGGCAGACATATGATTTAAGAACAAAGAATAGCACTTAGACTTAAACAACTTCTAAGCATCCTATCCACTAGGTGAATTTGCTCCTGAATTACCCAACTGTAACCAAGGGCCTCAAGCTCACATGCATCACACATGTAGTCAAACCGAATAGATCTCACAGGCATCTGACCAGTAGCCAAACTGAGAACAATGATCACAGGTGTCCCACCTATAGCATCATATGAACCAAACCAACCAGACCTAGTTACCCAACCAGATCTGACCAATCATGTCCCAACTAATCATGTGAAAAGTTCATGCCACTCATAAGTGTGAGCACGACTGTCAAGACAATTTTACCCTCTGCAGAGGTTGCACAACTTTACCCACAGGTTGGCGATTCCATCACCTATCAGTGACTAAGAGTCTCCCTATTGCCAAACATACACTTCCTTAGGTGTACGGCTAGGAGATCACCATAAAGTCTTTCACAGTGTTTCCCAACCTACAAAACATCCACACTAAGGTTTCAATGCTACGGAAGTCACATCCTACAGAGGCCCCCTCCTGTGTCGTAGCTAGTAGTATGCCCACTCCATCACCTAAGTCTAGGAATTCATGTCATTTCCTTCTGCCCTGAACATTCGTGAAACATGGAACACGACATGTTACTCAACTAAGCCTACCTATATTAGCCCTATGCTTTGTGTTGTCAACATGGTAACGCGTTGCATGAACTGGTCCTTAGGATCCCAATCAGGCACTACCACCAACGAATGGTACATAACAAGTACACATTCATTCTCGCACCACCATCAACATCCTCCTGCTTGGAGGCCGAGGGGATCATCACCAGTGGTGACTCAGGGTGGCGGATGTTGCCGGACAGTGAGGTATGGCGGTAGCGGTGGCTGAAGCTCGATGGGGATGGGGTTTAGCACACAGAGGAGTAGATATGAAAGAGGAAATAGATGTGGCATGAAGAGGCAGTGCTCACAGTGCCCTTTTGTAGCACAGAGAGTGGCGGGAGGCCGAGGGTGTTATGGCCGATGACATTGGCGGAGATTTAAGGTACTGGAAAAGGAGGTGTGGCACCCGATTCAGGAGGGGAGGAGGAGGAGGCCAAGCGGCGCTTGAGTTCTACAAGGAGGATGTGACTAGAGGGTGCAGCACGATGGTGTGAAGTTGGCGGAGGAGCCAGCTGCACGCTGGCTGTGGCTGGAGGTAAGGATGAGGCCGGGGCAGGCCGACCTAGGCCGGCTTCAGCCGGGAGTGGGGATGGTGGCCCAGCACAGGAGCAGGTCGGTGTGGGCAGCGTGGTCCTAAAGAAAAAAAGGTTTGGGCTGACTGGGTGGCCAGGGCCATTTGGGTCAAATTGGGAAAATGAATAGGGATAAAGATTCTGAATTATTTGGCAGCTGATTTGAATGGAATCAAAATATTTCAAAGGTTTTTGAAGTCCAAACCAAAGTTTGAACTTTATAAGAATTTGAATCTTTGGTTGAAGGATTCAAATCAAAGGATTTTGAGATCCAAACAAACGATAATTTGGATTTCAAACAAAAGATTTTAGGGTCAAGAAGATTTGAATTTGACTCGTGATTTTGAATGCAAAGGAAGGTTTTTGAATCATTTCAAAAACCAGAAATTTTGAATTTGATCAAGAATTCAAAATTTAAACCATTGACTTTAAACCAAGGACATGTTTAAAATCCAAGGCAAGGATTTGAATTTTAAAAGAAGATTTAGTCCAATGGATTTGAATTCAATTTACTTTGTTGAATTCAAAAGAAGATTTTGAATGAAAATTGGGTCAAATATTGAGTGGAATTGAGTCAATTCGACATAGGAACATTTCATAAAAATTTTGGGCTTTCCTTTAAGGTCTTGAAAATAATACCCTGCAAGGATGATTGAGAAAATGTTGAATATGCTACTGATGGAACAACATGACTCTTCCATATAGCAGTGATGAATGGATAGGAGAGTTCTGGATAATTGGCTCTAGGAATTGGCAAGGGACTTGCATAGGGATAATGGTATGAGATTCACATGGTGGTTGACAGGGGAAAGCACCTAATCCGGAGATCATGATATTACAACATGCCAAGGTCGTGGAGTGACATATTGCTTGTCGATCACATTCTTCGCGGTGTCGAGATCAATCTCAGTGAATGCTCTTGCACACACACTAAACACTTGATGTGAAGTGGTCAGTGCATCAAAGAGACCTCACAACATAGTGGAATGAGGAGAGAGACTCCAGTCATGTACACAGGATATGTACAGACACCTGCCAGCAGTTATGGTGAATGACAGTTCTAGCTACATCAGGACTCTTCTTGCATAGATATTTGGATACGATGTGGGCTATGATCATTAAGGGAAGGGCTATCATCTGGGTCTTAGTGGTTGGATAGAACTGGTAGGCAGAGGAAGATGGAGTTTTGATGAGAGTGAAGTGACCGGCTAATATGGGTTTGATTATTGCAATGAAATGCTGGTGTATTGTTGTATATTTGGAGCATGAGTCCAAAGGCCTTGACCCCAAACACAGGAGTGAAGAATGCAAAGACTAGGGGAAAGCGTGTGACGGGGAATGGACAGAGGCGCAAAGGCCAAAATGCAAAGGTCTCGACACATGTGGATTCAACAATAAATGCATGTTATTCCCTTGGGGTGATCCCTAGGGGGTCTATTTATAGGGATGGTTAGGGGGTCGGTAAATATTGTTTGAACAACCCCCTAACTACCCCAATCCCACACTTAGTGTAGAGTCACAGGGTTATTATAGTCATTTACAACTTGTAAGCACTTTATCTTGGGCCTATTAGCTACTAACACGTGTCTATTGTCGTGGCGCCTTTGTCTGGTGGCCTCCAGCATTGTCAGGAGTTTCACCATTGGCTGGGCCTCTGACGCCATCACCATCTAGAGAACATCTGGCACGGTGATCAATCGGAACCTCAGCTAACCTCTGTCACCTTGAGAAAAACATTATCAAAGTGGAAGGTGAAGCTATTAGTTTTTATTTCTGATGCCCTATGTGTGCAGTCATGCTGAATTGAGGGAACCCTTTAGGGCCTCCGACGAGCCAAACCTGCAATTTATTTTGCCGAGGTTCCTGAAAGCGTCATCCTAGCGCATTGGGGTTGGGGCTTTGATGTTGTGGATTATGTAGTACTAACGATTTGGGACCAAGCGGCCTTCAGCGCTCGGGCGTTCTTTCATGGTTTTTTCTTGTGAAAATCGTCACCCTCGCCTTCGAACGCCGGAATGCTGAAGGTGTAGGCTTGAACAGTGTAACTATTGAAATCGAGTTGGTGACATGGTGAATCCTAGGCCGAGATGTATGAACGGCCCAATAGGCACCTTTCTGTTTGGCCTGTTCGGGAACCATGGTTTTTCCGTTCCTCGATTTGTGTAATCAGTTTTCACCGTGCCTAGATGTATGTTGTGGATGCTTCCACTGGGTTCCACTTGCATTCTTGCGCTATCGTTGTTGATTTGTTCTTTGCACTCTCGTCTACTTGACCTCTCACCACTCCCGTGCTCCCAACAGCTTCGCTGCTTGCTGCTAAGGTGCAATGGCTCACTCGAAATAACTTGAGGAGACCGAGAGAGAGATCGCTGCTGCAGTTCATGGAGAGATTGGAACTAGGGCGAAGAAGACGCTGACTATGAGTCACGATGAGGTGTCTGTAGTGTTTGTAG
Source organism: Sporobolus alterniflorus (assembly GCA_008808055.3). Classification (NCBI taxonomy): domain Eukaryota; kingdom Viridiplantae; phylum Streptophyta; class Magnoliopsida; order Poales; family Poaceae; genus Sporobolus; species Sporobolus alterniflorus. The sequence goes on from VSTD030001070.1 coordinate 5,462, forward strand.
ATGAGAGTGTTGTTTCAAGAGGAGGTGATTCGGGGGGGGGGGGGGGGGCTCCACAGATGAAGGTGCCTCCGGCGACGAGAGCTCACGAACATACTATTTTGGAGCTTCAACCATTACCCTCGACCGAATTTGGGAAATGGTTGAAAAAGGATATTTCGTGGAGGGGGGAGAACGAGCAGCTAGAGAAGAGACAACGCCAGATCTGAATGTGGATGAGGCTATTGTCTTTGAAGAATTTTTGTTGCTGGTTTATGGATGTCTCCGCACCCTGCGCTAACCGATATTTTACTGAAGTTCCAAGTGCAGCTCCATCAATTGACACCCAACACGATAGCGCAGTTGTTGAAGTATTTTTTTGGTTGTTAGTAGCTTTGGGGCATGCCGTCTGGTGATGCATTCGCAAAGTGGTATGAACTTCATTATCAACTGAAGAAGCTGTAGATTGACGGAGGCTCTTTGTTTGTGCAATACAGGTGTTTCAACTTCCATGCCAAGCAGGATGGCGGGACAAAGCTAAGCCTCACTGTTAAGAACAAATGGTCATCCGGGGGGATGAAGGCGTGGTTTTACTGCCGGGTCCCTTGCCACTGGAGCTCTGAAGGTGGAAAAGTGTATTAGCTCTACGGTCTCGAATGAGTGCGCTCAATTACGCAGTGGAGCCTGAAGTGGATTGCACAGATAGCGATATCAACGATGCTGCCTTTGTCCGAGTGACGACTATGATTGGGGGTTGCGATGCCGTCGAAGATTTTTTGGCTTGCGGGAGGTACCCCCTTTCGGCCGGCTTGGGCTTCAAAAATGTGACCACCGGCCTGACTGCTATGTCGAAGGTGAAAGTGCCTCTCCCCATCTTTCCTGTGGAAACAATTTTAGTGGAGAGCGCTAACCACTTTCTGGCGAAGGTGGAAACTGATGCCAAGTGAATTTTGGGTGGCTACGGGTGCAAGGAGCATGGTGCGTGTATGGCAGTGAAGCTACTGAATGATGGTTGCTTGAATTGGGTTTTGGAGCAGATGGGAGTCCCCTATGCTCCGTGTCCACATCTGGGCACCGACGCTTTTGTGGTGGCTACGAAGACAAGAAAGATCAATACTTCAAGGAAAATGGCCACAAAAAAGGTGAAGGTTGCCCTAGCGAAAATGGCCCCGGCAAAGGAGATAAGTGTGGTGAAAGTAATCCGGTCAAAGTCAAGACCTGGGTAGAGGTACGTCTGAAATAGAGTTGACTCTGTTGAAACCCATTGGAGTATCTTAGAAATTTTGCTTCTCAGATATGACGGGCTCCTCTCAAGGCCGGTGTGGCAAAGGTGGGCCCATGGCGCAAGTGACCAGCGAGCAAGCTGCCTTCGTGATACCATTTGCATGGTGCGGCAAAGGTGGGCCCATGGCGCAAGTGACCAGCGAGCAAGCTGCCTGCGTGATACCATTTGCATGTTTTGGTGACCCTTCGACAGATACTCACGAAGCCTCACCGCCCAAAAAAGATACTATGATGGACATCCCGCCTCATCCGATAGGTACACATCATTGCGATTCTTATTAGGGCTTCACTTGTTTGTTTTGTGACTTGGCCGTATTCTTATAGTTATTGTGCTTGCAGGTGACGATGCCCACACAAGGCCGTCGGGTGACATGGATGAGGATCTCATGCACTACTTGTGACGCGTAAGTTTAATGGGTACCTCATCTATGTTCATTCGTTATTTCAAAGTTAACCTTCATTTTTGGCAGGCCCTCACCTTGTCATAGGATTTGACTGCGAAAAGAGCGGCGGAGGTTGTGCAAGCCAGTAAAACTGCTGAACTTGAGCAGTGGTAGCTACCCAGGTGCAAAAGATTGCAGAGCTGGAGGAATCCTACAGTAACATTAAGCTTGAAAAGGAAAATGTGACTGCTGCCTATTAAAGGTTATTGGAAAAGTACAAGAGACTTGAAGAAAAAACTGAATGAGAGAAAGCTGAAGCAGCAGAGGTGTGCACACGTCTTGGATTGCTGAACTCAAAGAGCAACTAGCAAAGGAGACGCAGGACTACACGGATTATCGCCTGGATGTCTGACACCGCGTTCGCGTGCTTCATGAAGTCTTTGAGGCCTTGCATGGGTTAGTTGGGGCACGATGCCTTCCCTTCCCTGACATGAACACCCCCATCTCTGACTATATTAACTGGTTTGAAGAGGAGGTCAAGGTTGTGCCGGGGATGATCTAGCAGATGAACAACAACTTTGTCGTTCTAGCTATCGAAGGTGTTTTGATCCTGCTTCATAGCTCCAGCTGCCAGGAACTGACAAGGCTTCGTGAACTAATGGTGTCGAGCAATGCCTTCATTGTTGAAAACGTTCCTGTGGTGGTGAAGAAGGTAGCCGGACATCATGTATGAAGATGGTGGTAGAATCATGGGCAGCCTAAGGCCCTTCACCAATTGGAGGCGGGCAACGCAGGGACGGTAAGTGATGTTATCACTTTAGGATGTATATTTTGTTTCGTGAAGCTTAACTGCTTCTGTGGTATTTTAGCCAGAGGCTCCTAATGGTGATGGGGACAATGTTTCAAAGGCTGCTGGCGAGGGCCCCATGCTTGACGCTGAGGATGCTAGTGAGGGCCATGCTCATGTGGACACTCAACTCAAACCCACCAGGACCGGCGACGACTGTGATGGCGATGAGGTGTCTATCTTTGTTCGATGTGGTTTTCGTAAAATCTTTAGCTTCGCATGATTTGGGAGCTGCATGGGCTTCCCATATTTAAGGTGTAAACTCCATTCATGGTCGAAATTTTGTTTACTCTTGTTTATATGAGTTGTTTGATCTTTTCTCGAAAGTTGGCTCATGGTGGGGTGGAACTGAAGGGGTTAAACACAGTGGTGCGAAAGCTTCGTCGGCTGGTCGGACACCGCAGAATAAGAGCAAAAGATAGTGTAAAGGGGCTTCACAGAAAAATGACTTGTCGCGCTCCGCTCACCATTAGAGGTAGGGGTCATGGGCAGGGCTCCGCAAAATTCAAGGCCACTAGAGTTTTGCTAGATGCATAGGCGGGAGCCTCTCCCGCCTATAGTTAAGCGGTCTTTTTAGGAAGGCCATTATGGGTCTTATTGTGATGGAGATTGTAAGCCAGAGTAATGAGTAATATGTATTTTAGCATTGTGTGGACTTCACCTTCGAACGGTTTTATTTGGCAAGTCACCTTTGAGTGATTTCATTCGATGCAGCACCGTCGAGCGATATTGTTCGATATGATGCATTCGATCGATTTTATTTGACTCACCGCCTTCAAGCTATTTTGTTCAATACAACGCTTTCAAACAATTGTATTTGACTCGTTGCCTTTGAGTGATTTTGTTTGACTCATCGCCTTTGAGCATGGTGCCTCTTTCTCTCGAAGGTCTTTTGAGCCCCATGCATTTTTTGGATGCGTTTTTGATTCATGAAATGCGGTGCCTCTTTTTTATCGGAGGTCTGTTTGAGCCCCCTGCGTTTTTAGGGATGCATTTCTTATTCATGAAACACCGTTCCTCTTTTTCAATAGAGGTCATTTTGAGCCCCTTGTATTTTTAGGGATGCGTTTCTGATTCATGAAATGCGGTGCCTCTTTTTTTGTAGGAGGTATTTTTGAGTCCCTTGCATTTTTTGGGTGAGTTTCTGATTCGTGAAATGCGGTGCCTCTTTTCTCGTCAGAGGTATTTTGATTTTGACTTTTGCGCTTCAATTTAATCGAAAGTTTAGCCAATAAGTGAGGGCCTATCTTTGTTAGCAATTTCAACCATGCGATCTCATGTTTAGGGGAACGAAGCTTTTATTACTGCTTCGAGGTACATGAGCTCCACCTTATTAAAAATCTCACACCCTTGTGGGTTTTCCTGGTGAGGAAAACAGTACGGGCCTCAAAAATTGAATGCGTGACCCTACGTCCTATGATGAAGGCTCATTTATAACTCATGAGACCTTCACTTTTTATAAGTTGCTTTAAACATAAAAATGACGAAGATTGTCCGCAATCCAAGAATGCTCCAACATCTTGCCTTCGGAATCCGTGAGACGATACGCCCCAGTCTCAACTTTTCCATGACAACGTATGGCCCGTCTCATTTTGATTCCAACTTACCAGAGCTCTCGGTGCGAGGGCTCCGTAAGAGAACTAGATCACCTATGTCGATCTCTCTTAGTTTCACCTTTGAATCTCTCCATGCCCTTGTTTCATCTTGATACTTTTGTAAATTGGCCACTGCGTTAAGCCTGTCCAGTTCTAATAAATCTTTATATTTAGCTTCACTGAGGCAAGGTGGGACATCTATTGTTGTTCGTAGGCTTCGATGCTTGATCTCTTCCGGTAAAATTGCTTTGGCTCCGAACAACAATCAAAATTGTATGAAGTTTGTTGCCCTGGAGACTATTGTGATGTGACTCCATACTATGTTTGGCTTGACTTCGGCCAATTTGCCTTTTTCTCACCTTCAAGAATTTTCTTGATTGCTTCAAAGATCAAAGCGGTGACTCTCTCTACCGCTCCGTTGGATTGAGGATGATATACGGATGCGAAGGCAACCTTCGTTTTGACTTGGTGGAAGAAATCCTTGAACATAGCATTGTCAAAATACTTGGCATTGTCGACTGTTATGCGTCACGGGACACCGTAGCGGCAGATGATGTTTTTCCAGAAGATTCTTTAGTGGTTGAGGAGCTTACGTTTTTGATGAGCTTTTCCTCGATCCATTTTGTGAAGTACTCAACTGCCATAATAGCGAAGGTGTAATTGCCCTGTGCTGGGGTTAACTTGTCAACTATGTTGATGCCCCGTTGCTGGAGAGGCCAAGATGGAGCGATTAATTGCAAAGGTTGGGCTGGTTCCTTCTATCGATGGGAAATTTTTTGACAAGCTTTGCATGTTGCTACCAACTTTGTTGCATCATCGATTACAACTGGCCAATAAAAACTGTGGCAAAGGACTTTATCGGCTAACGCCCTGGCACCTATATGGCCTCTGCAGACTCATGCTTGAATTTCTGAAAGTAACTCTTGACCTTCGGCCCTGCTTATGCATCGCATAAGAGGCCCAAAGATGGAGGTCCTATACAGATCATTATCGATTATCTGGTAAGCTTTGGCTCTCTGCTGCATTCTGATATGCTCGGTGGTGTTGTCTAACTCGTAGTAATGGTGAAGGTATGCCATTATGGTTGCTCACTAGTCTTCTCCTTCTATGATAATGATCAACCTGGGCTCCGGCTCGATTGTTTTGACTGAGGCATCTTCCATTAGTTGGAAAAATACATCTGTAGGTAATGGCATATTGAGAGCTGCAGCCTTCGCTAACTCATCAGCTTCAGAGTTTTTGTTTCTTTCAATGTACTCCACCTTGAAACCTTTGAAGTGGTTTTCCATCCTTCTTACGAGGGATAGGTATTTCTCGAGTGTTGCCTCTCTTGTGATGCACTTATTTTCTATCTGCCCAGAGAGAACCTTCAAATCTGTGCATATCACACATGTTTGAACTCCGATGGCTCTTAATATGTGAAGCCCTAGCAGGATGGCTTCATATTCAGCGATGTTGTTAGTGCATCTATCTGCCTCATTGGTGAACTACACCCTTGCCGCATAGCGTAGTTTGATTCTAGAGGGTGAAATCAATACTGATGCTGCTCTGGCTCCGGCACTGCCCCAAGCTCCATCACAACACCCGAGCCATGGCGATTCAGGTACGATGCCCTCTATTTGGGAGCTGGGCACCATCCATTCTGCCATGAAATCGGCTAAAATTTGTGATTTTATCACGCTTCTTTTCTCGAAGTCTACCACATATTCTAAGAGCTCCATTGCCCACTTTCTGATTCGGCCGAAGCTGTCTCTATTGCTGAAGATTATGTTTAGCAGTTGAATTGTTATTACTTTTATTGTATGAGCTTTGAAATAATGGCGTAGCTTCCTGGCACTATTGATGACTGCATTACAGATCTTCTCCATCTCAGAGTAATACTTCTTGGACCCTATCAGGACCTCCGAAACAAAGTATACTAGGAACTACTGCTTTGAGGTCTTGCCAACTTTTGATGTTTCTTTCTCAGTGACTAGGGCTCTGCTCACAACCGAATGTGTGGCGGAGACATACAAGATGAGTGGTTGCCGTTGTTTTGGACTTGATAGTGTTGGCAATTGCTGGAAATAAAGTTTCAAATCTTCGAAGGCTTTTTGTTGTTCTGAGCCCCATTCCACTTTTGCAGACCCTTTAGTACCGTGAAGAAAGGGTGGCTCTGCTATAAATCTATTTAGAGCTATGATGTGACTAGTTAATTTCTGTACCTCTTTCCTAGTTTGCAGAAGCTCCATCTGAAGGATGGCTCTTATGTTATATGGATTAGCTTCAATGCCTTTAATGAAGACTAGACACCCAAGCATTTTGCCTCTTGTTACCCCGAATATGCATTTCTCTGGATTGAGCTTGAGTCGAGCTTCACGCAAATTGGTGAAAGTTTCTGCTATGTCAGAGATGTAAGTTGTTTTCTTCTTGATTGCCATGACAATGCCATCGACATACGAGAACACATTTCCGCCAACTTCATCTTTTAGTGTTGCCTTCACCATTCTACAAAAAGTTGGACTTGTGTTGTGCAGGCCTTCGTTCATTCTCAGGTAGCTGTAAGTGCCAAAAGGTGTTATGAAGCTTGTCTTTTCCTCATCTTCTCTGTGAAGCCAGATTTGATGGTAACCAGAAAATAGTCCAGGAGTGCCATCATTTCACAGCCCACGGTGGAATCGACAATCATGTCAATTCGTGCGAGGGAGAAGTCATCCTTGGGCAGCACTTGTTCAAATCGGTGAAGATAGTACACATTTGCCATTTTTCATTTTTCTTCGGGACCATCACCACGTTCAAGCAGCCTCTGAACCTTAGGCTTTGCTACTTCTATCTTTTCTTCTGACATTTTGTGAAGCTTCTTCTTTCTGGGCTTCGCATTTGGATTCACTTGCAGTTTGTGCTCGTTGATGTCTCTGCTTACTCCAATGAATTCGGAGGATGAACATGCAATGATGTTGTTGTTCTTATCAAGGAAAGCCAATAGCTCCACCTGCTCTTCTGGACTTGTCTCGATGCCGAGGCAAACAACTCTGTCAGGTACTCTGGGGTCTAATGCAACTTTCTTGAATTCACCATCAGCTTCTGGCATCCTTTTGACTGCTGAGAGTGATATGACTTCGAAGGTGGCTAGGATCTTAAGGCAAAGGTACCATGTATGCAAGGCAACTTCGAAAGTGTTCAACAACCTCTTCCAAAGATGGCATTATAGTGGTATAGCATGTCAATGACATCAAAGGTTATGTACTTTGTTCACGGGTTTTGCAGGGTGCCAAACAAAACGGGCAAGGTTATGACCCCTACTGGCTCAATTCTATTACCGCCGAAGCTGTAGAGGGACTTTGTTGGCTCTTTCAATTGTTTTCGGTCGTAACCCATTTTTCGCAGGTTAAAAGGAAAAGGATCTTTGCTTTGCTGTCATTGTCGATGAGGATTCTAGTGATGTCCCATCTATCGATGTGGATAGTGATGACCATGGCGTCGGTATGTGTGAACAAAGCTATGTTGATATCTTGGGATGAGAATGTTATGGGTATATGGGACCATTTGGTTTTGGTAATAGTGATGACCATGGCATCGGTATGTGTGAACAAAACTATGTTCATGGCTCACTCTCTAATATAAGAATGACCATCGCGTGGATGAGAAATGTAAAATAAAACTAGGAGAAGTGGCAATGAGCCACATTCCTCTAGGATCGTATTTATAGGCTCAAGCAAAAGACTAAAATGCCCCTAGGGCCTAATACATAGAAAACGGCAAAGTTAGGTGAGAAGGGTCCTATGCAGGTCATCGCATCAACACGGCCGTCTTCAGCTTCAACACGACACAACCTCTGTGATGAAGCCACATGCACCATCCATGCCGCGCCTCCACTAGTCTTGATGCCAAACTGGATAATCCTAATCCGACTTGCTTCCATGTGAAGCAAGCCGCTAGATCTCGACGCGTGTACCACGCCGTCTTCATCCTCCCATCAGTTTTGTGGTGCAACCGGCAAATCATAGCCCGCTTGTCTGTCTATCCCACCTCCCTCCTCAACCCGGGGCAGGACCCGGGCGTCTGATCAACACGCCTGAGGGGCTTTCAGCAACGGATATGCATTACCAGCACTAGGGCCTCAAGAAGCAGTGACATTTAGCACCTGGCATGATGGGACATGGCCACAGCAGCCCACGCGCACCTGACGGCATGTACTCAAGTGCTGGAATCCATCCCATCGCCGCCTGACGTAGCAGCTCAGCTAGGGATACAAGCATAAATGTCGTGATGGCTCTGACTTAGGACAAGCGTGCCCTGGTTACTCCACGTAAGATTCAGTGACACAGGTACCCAGCCAGATC
>VSTD030001071.1:0-13865 GCA_008808055.3 Sporobolus alterniflorus
CACACATTATTAATTGAATTACGCTTTATATGAGAATCAAAGGAAACAGAGTCAAGACAGATGCTATTGTTCTATTTGATATTTTTCCTAGATAGATCACAAAATTACGAATCCAATAGAACCAGTTTCATTTTTTTGGAGCTACGAACAGAGAGATATGAATTTTCAAAGTTTGAATCAATTCAAACAATTCTGAAAAAGATAAAGGAATTTAATTTCGAAACTCGACCACTCGACCGAATCCATGTGTGTGGCCCAGCGCACACAGCGCAAGCGCCTGGCCTAGCCCGATCGGCACAGTACCCTGCGGTCTGGCCTAGCGCGGCCCAGAAGCCGTCGGGTCGGCCCACACAGGCGCGCGGGTGTAGCGTGGCCAGAGCATGTGTAGTGTGACCGGTGGCAGCACGGTAGGGCACTGGTGGCCTAACGGTCTTTGCGGAGAACTCCTGCAAGGCACCGTGCGTGTGCCCGACATAGTGTGGAGCACTATCTCGCACCAAAGGGGTTGGAGGGAGGCGGCTCACCAACATCGATGGGGTGGCGTGGTGACGGCGGTCGACGACGATGGACGACAGCTGCTCCAGGGAGTCCTGCATGACCGGAGCACCCTCTAGACCATTCCACAACACGAACAATGGAAAGGAAGGGCTCGGCGCAAGGACTCACCGAGCAAGGGCACCGACAGCAGCACGACAATGGCGCGACGGTGCTCCGACGTGTGAGGGTTGACGATGTCGGTTCGAAGAGCTTCCCTGGAGCACGAAGGTGATGAGGGTTGGCGTCAGCGAGCGGCGGCGGCTGAAAACAGAGGAGCGGCGGCAGCACTTACCGTGCGACAAAAGGGGCGGTGGGGGCTCGGACAAGTAGTCAAGACACTCCTTAAGTAGGCACACAGATTCCGCAGAGCAAAACGGGCGGTCGGGAGAGGCTGATGCACGGGCATGTGGTCGGGCACTGCGGCAAGCACCGATGGCGTGTGCAGGCACGGTAAGCGGGGCGCGCACCGGTTGGGCAACACGGTGGTGACCTCGAGGATGGGGTTTGTCGGGCGGTGGCCTTTGTTCGCTTGCTACTCGTCCAAAGGGGGCGTGCACGGTGCCGCAACATTGGCCAAAGGGAGGGCGAGGTAGCAGTTGGGCACGTGCGAGAGGTTGAGCCGGCCCAGAAGGGCGCACGCAGACAGTGGGCGACCAGGAGCCAACGGGCGAGCACATGGGCGGCGTGATGAGGCCGGGCGTCGGTGGGATTCGCGGTGTGGCACACGACAGGGGCGTTGGAGATTGGGAGGAAAACGGTCGGCTGTTGACTGATGGGCCAAGCGGCGCAAGCGCGGGTTTTGTTTAGCGGGTTGGATTGGGTTGGCGGGTCTGGGCCGTTAAGGAAAAGAAGATTTAAATTTCTGAAATGAATTTCTATTCAACGCATAAGTCGGTAGAAAATCAAGAAAATACTTAGCCACCTTAGAAAAATATAAAACTTTTTCTGGAGGTAGAGTGGAATATTTGGCACAACTTTTATATTGAACACTTTGACCAAATGCTGACAAAATTCAAATGAAAAATCAAACTCAGATGTGATCTTTGAATTCAAAGTGAATTTGATTGAAATTGTGCCAATTTGATTCAAACCCTTGATTACATCTATGATTAGGGTATGATTACATGACACTATTTCAGACTTAACTATTTCTTGTGTTGGAAATGAAATTGAGAAAACAAATTGCTTGAAAATACATACTAATTTGAATTACAACACATACTAATTTGAATGGCAATAGATACTGATTTGAAATAACAACAATACTAATTTGAAATGAGTTCAAATGATATGTAATGAGCTTATGCCGTGGGGGAGATATTTATAGTTGGATGGAGGGTGAAAATTGTTTTTTTCAAAAAATGGAGTTCAAACAGTAAATAATAATAATTTTTTTAAAATTACAACAACTAGCTGACATGGCAATGCGGACCAATCATAGGACCACGTCGGCGGCATCAATCAAATGCAATGTGTATCAGCCAAAAGCTAAGATCGTACTCCTCACGCGTATGAAAATGCAGATGTTGTTTTCAGGCAAAGTCCAAGGCGAATATCATTGGCACCACAGTGGTACTAACGATCTCTTGATGTTGTACGTACTACAATTTAGGAACTTGGCATTATCTAAAAAACAATTCAGGAACTTGGAACCTACTGGTCTCGTGTTTAGGCTGATAAGGAACTACTAATACTGTACAAGACGGTCATTAGACAGCGAAAGCTTCCACGAGCTCTCGATAAAGACCTGAAAGATGCGCTGTTGTGTACAAGGAGGCAAAGGCTCTGTACCTCCTCATGCCTATTCCAACTTTTGGGCAGGTCAGCTCAGCTTCGTCTTTTTCGCCTCATCGGATCCTGATTCCCTCCTACTAGCCCTTTCGTGCACGCACATGACGTGCTTTCCCCTGCCCCAAAGCTACCGCCCCCAAAAGTCGAGCGGACGTGCATGTCAAAGCACACACTCTCTCTCCCCCGTGAAGGTGAATCAGCGACGGTCAGTGAAAAATATCCTCCGGTATCCGCCCATGCAACTCTCTTCTCTCGCTTTTACGGTTGGGGACGCGCGCCCCGCGAGGGAGGACAGAGGCAGCGGGCAGGGCACACATGGCGCTCGATCGCTGCCGACCACTGGCACTGCACGACGGCACAGGACAGGCAGGGGCCCCGGCGACTCGTCCCGGTGTATTCCTGAACTCTCCTTTAAAAGACGGGCGCGGCACGTACCCCAGCCCCTGTCCGCGCACGCGCTCCCCCGACGTGCGGTGCGCCCAACCAGCCACCTCGCGTGCTGCCTTTGCCAGTCTTGTTGACGGGACGTAAAGCCGGAAACAGCGCCGAGGCAGCTGTTCTTGCCGCGCGCGGCCGGGCCGCTTCCCGCATTGGGTCGCTAGCCTAACCGTCGTCGGCGAAGATTTGACCACTTGGGTTAATCTCGGTTTCAACCCCTTGGATCCTTGCACGTCTTTGGAAATCAAGCAGAGTAGGGATTTGACTACACGACCGGCGGTCACTCCGAGATTTGAAATGCCGGGGCAGCTCCAAATGATCCGTAGAGGGCCGTGCTGACGGAAGGCCAATCATGGCGGTATTGATCGAAACTGCGCCGTGAGCCTGCGATCGTCGTCACAGCTCCCTACGCACATGAGCTACCCGGTCCTGCATGTCTACGCCAAGTGCCAAAACCCGATCGCAGCACGATCCCATGGCTTCAAAGTCAGTAATTTTGAGACACTCACACGTGGATTTAAGCTCAATTATTATGATAGTTATACACTTTGTAGATAATAGTATCTTGTATCCATAAGTAGTAATTTTATTATCTTTCAGTGATTAGAAAAAATTCATGTTGTCATACCCGTGAAGCACAAACATACTTTCGTGGTGTGAGACTAAAAAATCACTACATGTATTTACAAATGTTAAACCTATATTATATGTCTTATTTTTTCATAGATTCTCTCTTATTGGGTACGACAGAATATCCTCATACCCATTTCACAGTTGCTAAGGTTTTTTCAATATTGGGTACAACATAATACCCTTATGCCCTATTGCACCTTGCGGCTTTGTAGGTATAGCTATACCAGTTCCACTCATCCAACAAGACAAGCTCACTAGAACATTTCTAATTAGTCAGTAAGCCGTTCTATATCGGACACGTGGTTGCACATGTTATCCTAAGATGTCTACTACTAAGATTCAATCCTTAGCAGATTTGAGCACCACATGTCATGACGATATCAACCATCTCCATCATTCTATCCATTATTCAAACCACAGCATTGATCCTCACCATGGTCACATCACATCATGAGAGATGGGAGATCAAACACTCTCACAGACACAAGTCAATCTTAACATCATAAAAGATGAAAGACTTGTACGACAAGTAATGATTGCAGGCTAAGCAAATTTGCTAACCATAAACCCAAATCCTAAAGGTATACAAGGTATACGTAATCAAATTAATGCATGCAAAAGTATACTAGAGAAAGAAAGCATACATGATCAATATGGTCAAGAAACACTTGCCTTATTTCCCGCTAGCTGCTGCTTAAAGTCTTCTTCTTCAAGATCTTGAAGATTTCTGAAGTTTGCAACGTCTAATTAATAACAACCGAAAATAAGCAATATAAAGAATATATAAAAATAGTATATCAGACAGCACCTAAATACTCAGCAAACACTACCAAAATATTTTACTCATCGCTATGAATGTGTGAGCACAATAATTATCTAAATCGGAGCTAAGGTTAAGAAGTTATAGAGGTTTAAAGTTAATAGAATAAAAATCTAATTAAAATAAATAAGATTAATTAAGGTAGGGACCTAATCATAATTATAAAAACTTAAACATGGGCCTAAATGTAAAAGTGCAAGGACTAAAATATAATTTCAGAAAAGTTCAGGGGTGTTTTTATAAAAATACAGTGTCTAGGGATTTTTCAAAATTTCCAGAATTATTTTTCTATTGAAAAACTCATGGCACTCGGTCGACCGGGTCTATAAGGTTCATTAAACTACGATCGTTCAATCGACGATCAATGGCGCAAATTTAATATAACTGAACCGTGTTCTATGATCTAATCGTGGGACGGACGGCTCATGGTTGCCTCTCGAAATAAGGCGGCGGTGAAGAACAGAGCACGACGACGTCGACGTGATCTCACCGGAGCAAGGCTGGGGCGACGCTCCGGTGGGCTAAACTTGGTGAGGATCTTTCCTACGGGGGCGGCACACGATGGGGAGCTTACCTAGGGTTCATCGGGCACGGGGAGATGGCGGCTAGGGCTCGCGGTGATGAACTCCTTCGTTGCTCAGCAGTTCTTGGTGTAGACGGTGCTCAGGTGATTCTCTGGCTTCGATGAGGGGCGGAGCAGAACCAGGGGCCTCCGGTGGTGCTTCTCCTCTAGTTAGGGGTATATGACAGCGACAGAGTTAACTATCTATCGTGTGCCTGAGGATCCTGTATCTTCTGCTCCGACAGGGGGATACATCGTGGCGTGCACGACATTCTACGAGTGAGGATTTGGTGTGTCGTCACTTCAATTTCTCCACTTGCTACTACAGTTCTATGACTTGGAGCTGCATCACTTGACTCTTTCGAGGATCCTGCATATAGCAGCCATCGTGGCCCTGTGCGAGGCCTACATGGGGATTGAGCCCCACTTTAATCTATGGAACTATTTTTTTCCGCGCCCGGCTACGGCAGGGCTCAAACGTGGAAGCGATGGTGTTGGGTAGTGTGGACATCTATGTCTGCTTCAGGCTCGAAGTCGATCCCTATTTTCTTATTCTAATGCCCGACCCTCCGATCGGGTGGCGCAGAGCATGGTTCTTACTGAGCGATAACAATGACACGTCGCTCCCCGCATTCACGGGTAGCCGCCCCACCTCCCATCCCAACTAGGGCTATGGTGTGGCTCAGTTAGACCTCTGTAGGCTGCAGCCCCCCTGCTAGAGGCCATTCGGGGATTGTTGCAAAGGGGACTGATGGGTGTGGAGATTCTACGAACCTTTTTTAGTTGCGGGGTCCAACCGCTTCGTCGACGAGAAGTGAACGTGCGGATGCATTCGGGGCTAAGTTGTCCTGATTGCCCCTTCTCCATGGTGTTAGGCAATACGGGGATCAACACCCAGATACGAGAGGTTCTTGCTTCTGGGGTCGACCAAAATTTTGGCCCCGGCCCGGTCCCCCTAAGGAGGAGGGTCGACAGCCTATGGGTGAGTCTATTAGGACCAGCTTTTAGCTACTTGTGCCAATCTCTGTTTCCCAACAAAAGTACTCCTGTGCAGGGTCTCGGGCATGCTCACAGCGCCCTGCAGGTGGTCTCCTTACCCAAAGATGTAACAAGGTGGTTGACCCACCATGTCTGTAGTGAACGGCTGCGGGCGTGGAGGTGAAGGATGCGAGTGGAGGGTGATGCAGAGCTTGCGTGTCCACCGGCCACTGATGCAGAGAGGCTGTTGCTTGATACTTCGGCTTTGGCCGACTGAAACATATTGCATCTGTTCGAGGTTAGTTTGAAAAGAAGAAAAAGAAAGCTTGCCTGTGCACCCCTGGCTCCCGTCGAGTTTCCTCATTTCTTCTCGTCTTTGTTTCAACAACACATGTCCCGAGGGAGCGCAGACACACTTGCATCACCGACGGAGCTGACCCGGGCGCGAGAGGTGGAGGATGCCACGACGTTGGCGTCTGCTTGTGAAGATGATGAGGGTCTTGTCCGAAAAGTTGCCCTCCTCGAGGGTGAACTTGCGGAGGCACGATGGGCTCGCGAGGTGGTTGAGGAGAAGTTTTGCAGCTTGTCCGACGCATCGGCTGTTGGTGCGCGATGGCTGGTGGTCTCCGAGATGGAGTGCCCGGAGCAGTTCGTGGAGCTTTCCCTTCTGTGAGCTCAGGGCGCCGAGCTGTGTCTTGCCATTGTTGGCCCGTCATGGGTAAGGAATCACATGTTGGAGAGGATGCGGGTCGCTACCATCCGGCATATTGAAATGGTCGGGGAGCTTGCTACGCTTCAGGCGACAGTGACTTCTGGTACGGAGTTGGTGCTAGGATGCTCACCTAATGAGACCTTCCGGGTGGAAATCGTGGATGAGTTGGTTGCCCAATTCCAGAAGCTGGAGGAGCTGTGCTCATGGCTCGAGCGGCCTGGCGTGAGGATTTATGACCTGCTCCTCAGACTGTCACCCGATCAGGCTCGATGGGCCGACCGTCTGGATGAGGCCGTCGGAAGCTGGAGGTGGAGCTAACTACATGGTGGTAGGTGGATGCTGAGTTGGAAGCCCTACGGACTTTAGTCTTCACGAGTTTGGGATTTGGTGCTAGACAGCATCGATGGACCGCCTTCTCTAGCATCATCTCTGTCTGGTGGCGGAACTACTCAAGGGCCAGATCAATGCCGCAGCTGCTAACGGAGTCCGCTAGGGGACCCGATCTACGATGGTTGTCACCTTGTCACAGTTTCTGGAGCTGAAGAACGAGCTGGAGTTGCTTGGGTCTGGACATTATGCGGACCTGACAGAGGATCAGGTGGATGCCCTCTAGCCCTTGGTGAGTGTGGCTTTGGACTCACCGGCGTCGCTCATTCCTTCCTCAGTAGCTCATGACCCTCTTGACGGTGCGGGAGAGCAGTAGTGGTAGTGTATTATTAACCTTTTTGCTTTGTAAATATGAAAGAATCGGATCAATGAAAATGTGTTATTCGTGCGATCCGGACACAACCGCCTCCTATTGTCCCTTCTTTCTTTTGAAGAGAGGAGAAAACATGTGCCAATTTCCTGGATGGATGCTAACCTAATCCAGGTAGCCCCTGAGTACCGTGATATGAGCGGGCCTGCCTGCCTGTATCATGGCACTCTTGGCCGAAATGCGTATGTTCTAAAGCGGTAGGAAAAAGAAAACTAGGGATGTGAGTTACTTATCTGATTTATGTCAGTCATATAGAGCTGCATCGCGCTGGTGGCTTGTTGGAATTCCTCCGTCGAAGAAACAGGAAACATGCACCCCTTTCACAGTCGTGTGTGTGATGGACTGCCTTCCTTGCTACCTCGCCACGTCGGGCGAATCGATGTTGCTGTCATATGGGATCGGTCCCCATTCACAGTGAATGGGGCATTGCATGGTTTGGACGGCAAAAAGGTTGAGGCGCCTAGCACGCTACGCATTATCCCAAGCATGGGTTCTGAGCCATCGCTTCAGTTTTCTTCTATGGTGTAAATAGTGAGGTGTTGAACCGCCCACCTTGACCTTTCGACCTTCAGGGAGTTGGGACAAAAATCATCTTCCCTCGCCACTGATCTTGAGACTCATCCGACCCCATTACCCATGATGGCTAGTGGTGAAGATCGCAGCATACGTCCTTATGGCGAGAGCTCCCGTCATGATGACTGCCAACCTCCACCTCACCGAGCAAGGGCGGACGCCTCCTCCAGCCAGGCATCACCATTGTTCAGGTGGGTCCTTACTCTGTGCTATCGCTTCCCTGGACTTGACCCTTTGTCGTGACGTTGATCTCTATCTGCTAATTGGTTTAGGGTCCCCTCTTTTCTAGATGCGGTAACTGCGTTGGCGATGGCCGTTGAGTTGCAGAAGCAACTCCTTGCTCGGGAGAGGGAACTGGATAACCGGGAAGGCGTCCTCATGGCACGGGAAGATGGCCTAGCGGCTTTTGAGTGTGCTCTAGGAAGGGCGCGCATGGAATGTGACGACGAGTGCGACCAAGCTGAGGCTGTCTGACAGGACTATCTGGCTAGGGTGTGTGCTTTTACAGCTGTTTGTCGGCGTTCCCTCGAATTCGATCGGGTTTTGGAGGGGCACCAATGCTTTCCTTCTGTGCATGAGACGGACTTAGAACGGCAAGAGGAGAAGTTGGATGAGGAACAAGCACAAGACTTTTATTCTTTCGATGAGAGGGATCTATCGACGGAGCTGGAGGAGCTTCGCGGGCACGTGGCTAGGGTTGAGAACGAACGCACAGCCGAGGCCCTGCAACTGTCACGGTCTGTCATGGAAATCTCCAATGCCCTAGTTGACCTGGGCGCGTTTCCCATCTGGGACATCCCTGCGCATCCGGAGTCAGCTCAGGAAGTCCTAACGACACACAGTCTAATTTTGGAGTGTCTACGGGAGGAACATGCCTCTGACGCTAGTCCCTGGGTCTAAAACTTGGCGCGTCCAACGTCGTTATAGCCCCAGGCTATCCCGCCTGCCGCCTTTTTGTGCTTTCGACGTGTATGTAATGTACATATCTATATTTCTACATATGCTAATGTACAAAGATATTGAAAAACTCATGTCCTTATGTCCTCGCGTCCCTACACACCCAGCTATAGCGAGTTGGGGTTCCTATGCTCAGGTTAGGCACGCGGCGCATCCCCAGCGAGGGGAAACCATCATAAATCGTCATGATCATGCCTTCCCCGAGAAAGGGCATCGTGTCGCCCTCGTCGACTTCCAAGCCTCGGGCGAGGGACCCCGAAGCCATGAAATTCTTCATCAGGCCACAGTCCCAGAGCTTGTGCTTGACGGGGTAGGCATGGTTCGAGCAAGTCTCCTCCAAAAGCCTCTCGAAGTGATCCGTGAGTGGCCATGCCTTACGCTTGCCACTAGTTGCGGCGACCATGGCGCGCACCACGCCGGAGTTGCCCACCTGCTTATTGTTGCCGCCATCGTCGTCGGCCGTGGGTACGATCTCCTGATGGCACTGCTTGCGCTTCTTCTTGCCGCCCTCCTCGGCATCCTAGATGATGACATCGGGCGATGCTTCCCCCACTGCTACTTAGGGCCGGGTGAAGTTGGGTCGCCTCGTTGCCGATGGCGTACTGGGCAACGACGCTGCACAGCTCCTTGGTGGTGTTCTTGACGGTGTCAACTGATGCTGAAAAGGCCATAACAGTGGCATGTCGTGCGTGCCACTTCTAGGCACCTCAGCCCCTGGTCCTGAAGGGTCACGACTGTGTTTCCTCCAGCCATTGGGTTCACCGTGGTGTGGATTCTGTGCATGCCTCTTGGGTTGCGCACCCACCTGACGTGCATACCGACGCATCGCAGGAGCGGCATGTGGGCCTCGCTGCCACAGCGAGGCCTGAGGGGAGAAGTCAGTCGGTGGTAGTGGAGCCATCCTTGTCATGGATGGTGCCCTATCAGGCCCTTGCCGACTGGTGCCGGCCCAAACCGGGGTAGGAGTGGTGTCGGAGCGGCGCCAACGGGCTCACTCCACTAGTTACGTGACAGCGATGGCGTGAATCTCCGCCAGTTGGCGATACAACTTGTCCACCCCATCGACGGTGGGCGGAGGTGAAGCGCTCGGGGGCTTGGCCACAGTGGCCTCAGCCTGGCCCCACCCACAGCTGGGGGTGGAAATCACTCCCTTGGATGAGTGTGGGCTTGTGCTCATTTCCCCTCCTGATGAGCGCGTCGTCGCTTGAGGGGGAGGTCGGTGTCCAACCGTTGCGTCGCCTGCCGCGGCGAAATAGTCATTGTAGCTTGAGCGCTCGGAGTGCTCTTCGGCCATGATATGGTGGTGGCGGAGGCAGGCCAAGCCCCCGTGCCATGCCTCCTAGGAGAGGGGAGGTCGATCCTTCCTTCTCCATCTGAAGTCGTGCGGAACTCCTCAGCAGAGTCCCCTGTCATGGCTCACAGTGGGGACGATGGCCCGTCGCGGGCTGAGCCCATGACGATGGTGTCTAAACCGTCCCCCATGGGGGAGAGGCTCAGGCCGTCGAAGTGGTCAGTGATGAACTCGAGACTCCCAAAGAGAATGGTTTCACCGAGGGATAAGCCACCGCACGACAGGCGTTCACCGTCAGCAGCGACGGTGAGCACCGACTGTTGGTATTTTTTGCACCGGCAAGAACAGGGTGGTCAAGATCGCGCATTCTAGTTCTGAGATGGTCTTGTGAACTACAAAGCACACTATGATTTATCCTAGTTTAGGCCCCTCCTCGGAGGTAATAGTCATACGTCCAGCAGTTTGATATTGAAGATGAACAGAGGTTACAGTGCGGTGAGGAGAGAGCTCAAGAAGTTCGTGTGGTGAAGCGGGAAACAATCTCGTACCTCCTGCCTGAAGGATAGGGAGCCTTTTATAGACCATTGCAGTGGTTGGATAACTACAAACTAATTATTTTTACAACCAGAACGAGATTTATATGACCAGTGAGGCCCAGACTTGAGAAGGTCAGTTGGGGGCTCTCGGGTGTTCTTTTCGGCTCCCGGGCGTTCTTGGCGCTGAGGTGGATGGCGCCCGAGATGATTCTTGGAAAGGACATTTCACGGTGTGGCTTTACTTGGCGGCTAAGCCTTCCCACGTGGGGGTCGATGTGGATGGGCTAACCAACCCTCTGCACTGGCCTACGGACTGTAGCTGCCAAACAAGGGGATAGGGTAGGGATGGTAGTTCGGGTTTCGGGTAACCCGCGGGTTTTGCACCCGATGGGTGCGGGTGTGGGTTCGGGTGCATTTTTGCACCCGTGACCCAAACCCGAACCCGACCCGCGCAGAACCGGGTTTGGATGCGGATTTCATTTTTCACCCGCGGGTGCACCCCAAACCCCCAAAAAACCTGAAACCCGAAAAAATCTGAAACCCGAAAAAAACTCGAAACTCGAAAGAAACCCAAAAAAACCTGAAAGAAACCCCAAAAGAAACCTATTTACAAAACCCGACGGGCACCCGGACCTGACCCGAAACCCGATGGGTTCGGGTTTCGGTGCCAAATTTCACCCGCGGATTCGGGTGTCAAATTCAACCTGACTACATTTTTTCGTGGGTCAGGTTTTTGGTCAACCCGACCCGTTGCCATCCCTAGGATAGGGACTTTCTGTCAGGCGTTATTTTGTCTTGTCACTACAGTGGGCGGTGTCGCCTTTCGGGGGATGTGAAGCTCCTCGGGCGTAGATATTTGATGGAGAGTTGACTGATTTGGTACCAGTACTATTGAATCTTATTTGGGGTAAATCATTTCTACCAGGGGATGCTTATAACATGGTAGAGTCATCATGACATCATGGTCTGGCTACTACATCAGGCGGTGATGAGATGGATTTCACACTCGAGTACATACTGTCAGATGTGCATGGGTTCCTGAGGCTACGTCCCCTCATGCCAGGCGCCTAAGTGCGCCACTTTTCAAGGCTCGGAGTGGGCAATGCTTATCCGTTGCAGGTATCCCCTGGGCATGCTTGTCCAGGGGCCCGGGTTTATGCCTCGGGTCGGTGAGAGAGGCGGGAGGGGTAGATAGGTGACGAAATCTCGTCTGTCCACGCTAATCACGGGGAGGAGAAGTGGTGGCGTTGATCATTCCTGGGATCAATTCTTTTTATGTTGGTGCCCCCCTCTTCAGCCTGGAGTGGTGGGTTTGTTTCCTGGTACGGGTGTATGGTTCTCCAGTCGTTTACCGCTGGAGGGAACCAATCGTATCCAGAATTTTTTGCCTTAATCGGTGGCCCACGGTACGCGGGGCATATTACCCCAACACGACTAGTCATATGCACGACTCCGGACTTATGCCCGACTCCGGTTGGAAGACCTGACTCCGGTCGAAAGACATGACTCCGGTCGGAAGAGGTGACTCCGGTCGTACACGTGATTTTTGTCGTATGCCCAACTCATGTTGGAAGACACGACTCTGGTTGTATGCACGACTCCAGTTGTATACCCAACTCTGATCGTATATCCTGACTTCGAATGGACTTTTTGACTCCGATCGACATCACAACTCCGATCGTATCTCCTAACTCTGGTCGCGCATGACGGCTTTGATCGATGAGTGTGTCGCATGTCTTACCAACTCATCTGTGAAAGACTACACATGATTGAGCTAGATGGCTGCAACATCTTACAACTTGAACACTTAGTTGGAAGCAATTTGAGTAGAACGCATTACTCAGCATTTCAAAACCTCAGCATCTCACGGCTTCGCATGTTCAAGTGTCAGGCCATGTGCCGCTCGACCAACGAGCACTGAGCACGACTTGATCTGAGAGAAACCTGAGTATCAAGGACTCATTACCCCCTATAACCTAGGCAGATCAAGGACTTCGAATGTCTGGTTAGGCGAGCCTATGCTCTATGCCACACGGCCATGACACTAAGATCTGGTCACACTTGGGAAAAATCCTCTGCTCAACAAACTGAGTGAGGTCCAAATCTGGATGATCAAAGACTTCAAATGCTCTATGAGCTAGGCGCATGACGCCCACAGTCCTGAGCACTACATTGGAAATCACACGATGAAAAATCCAGACTACCCAAGTGGTTTGGTGATTACACCTTATACGCAAGATGGCTTTGAATGTCCGAGTCCAAGAGACTATGTAGACACTAAGTCTTGGCTAGCATATGAGCAAAACCCTTATTCGACTCACTGAGTAAGGTCAAGTTCTTGCCATAGGGAGACGTCAATAGGCTATTATATTTTATCTGTTATCACTCGGCTACGCGCCAACATGAATATCAGCGATGATTGGCATGCCAATCCGACTTCTTCAATCTATGGTAACACCTCGATGCTCCGAGCTCGGGGGTTGCACAATTTTTCCACAGCCAGTACAACATTAAGTTGCAGCGTCATTGCCAGCATGATTCAACAGCACTATCGCCAACACGACTCGGCAGCCAAGTCACGTCTCGATCAAGTTGCCTCAACAGCGTCATCGCCAGCATGATTCGGTAGCAACATCGTGCCACAGCCAAGTCGCATCGACAGCACCATCGCCAGTATGACTCAGTATTGATATCGCACTACACCCAAGTCGCTTCAGTAGCGTCGTTGTTAGCATGACTCGGCAATAATATCACGCCACGACTAAGCCGTCTCAGCAGCGTCATCGCCAGCATGACTCGGCACTGACATCGTGCCACGGCCAAGTCATCTCGACGGCTCCATCACCAGCATGACTCGACGCCTACATCACGTGACGGCTAAGTTGCCTCAGCAACACCATCACTAGCATGATTTGACAACTACATCACGCCATGACCAAGTCGCCTCAGCAGCTCCGTCGCCAACATGACTCAGCACCGACATCGCGTCACGACCAAGTTGCCTCGATAGCGCCATTGCAAGCATGACTCGACAGCGACGTCACACAATAGCTTGATCGTCGATATCTACAATGACATATAATTTTAGCAGCACGCAGACGCGATGCTAGCTTATATCAGTATTATTCACCGATACATTTGGATCCAGGGCCAATGTAAACGTCCTGTTGCGCTCCTTGGTACCTCCATGATATATCTACATTTTAAGGATTCATATTTTGAAGACTTTAAGTTGTAAACTCCCAAATTAATTCCAAAGATTTAACATGGGAGTCAGAGG
>VSTD030001072.1:0-13865 GCA_008808055.3 Sporobolus alterniflorus
GAAATTCTACCAAATTCTATTGAATTTCAAACCCTAGAGCTTTTCTAAATTGTCATTCAAAATCCATTTCGAATCCTAAGACATTTCTATGGAGAAAGTTGTTCCTTTGTTCAAACCCTTCAACTCCATATTTTACTTCAAATTGTTGGAGTAAGGGAAGTCCACCTTTGGATCAAATCAATTCAAACTCATTTGAATACTTTTGAATAATTTGCAAAGGATACTATTCCTTCGGGCTAGCCCAAGGCCACCAGCCCACGCTTGCTGACCACGGCTGATTGCCCCTTCCTCCCCTGCTCCCACGCACCGTGCCACCCGACCCGCGCCCGCCACTGCTAACCGGCCGAATCAGCCACCCGACCGCGCGTCGCCTGCGCCATGTCCCCTCCTCCATGTGTCACGCTCGTGCCGCCAATTCCCCCTCCCTTTCCTCCACTCGGCGCTGTGAATCAGACCCCCATTCCCTCTCTTACCCAGGTAAAAGGCACCGGTGCCCACCCGCTGCTCCTTTCGCTCGCCGCGTGATTTTCTTCCAACGAAAACAACCCCGACACCTTCCCCATGACTCGCCGTCTCCGTTTGCCCACTACCGGACTGCCAAAGCTCCACCCCACATTGGAATCGCACCAAAACACCGCCGCCTCCCCTGCTCCTAGTGACAGCTACCACCGTGAGCTCTTTCTTCCCTCTCTTCATTGCGGCTCATCACTCACCCCCCATGTCACACTAGCCGACCTGTAGGAACTCATTGAAGACGTTGCCACCCACCGGAGCATAGACACCACTTTGGAACACCGCCGCACCATAGCCCCTTCGCCACCTCACCGACATCGTGCCCTCTCAGTGAGACCCCATCCCCATCTACCTCACCGACGCGTTGCTTGCACCGCCATACGCACCCTATCTCATCGCCCCTCTCGCCGCCGGCCAGTGCACCACTATGCCACTTTGGAGCATGGTGACTGCTCCGGGCACACGCGTGTGCCACGTCATGCATAGCGGGCTGGCTGGGTCACCTTGGCCGCTGGGCCGAGCCAGTGTGCGAAGGCCACATGCCGGTTTTGGCCTTTCATTGTTCCCCATTTTTCGAATTTCTTTTCCAGTTTATAAATTCCAGAAATTTGTTCAAGATTCCAAAATTCATAGGAAATAAAATAAAATTCAAAAAATCAAATCATTAAGGAATCAAATCTATAGTTGTGCATTTTTGCATTATATAAAATTCCAAGAAATCAATTCATTAAGGAAATGTTTACAAAAATCCATGCATGTTCATACATTGAATCATGGAATGCATATTCATGGCATATTCTTTAGCTTGTATAAAATTATTCATATTTAATTCCTGCTCAGAATATTTGTTATGGTTTAATTTCTATTCCTGTAATAAATAGATTGTAGAAAATAGAATATGCTTAGAAAAATATTCACTTTTGGTGTAGTTCTTCCTTATACTTTTTAGGACCTGCATAAAATCAGAGAGCATGTTTAGTTTCATAAAATACATGTTATTAATTTTCTAATGCTTAGTCACTTTGTTAATAAATAGAAAGGCTAGGGGTAAATTAGTAAAATTGCTTTCATGAGTTAATATGTTTAGATTGCTCCTGTTTCATGCATCATAATGCACTTTGCACCTCATGCATTGCACATTTTAATCTCAACTCATATTTATGCATATGCAGGTAGATCATGCAGAGCCAAAATTAGAAATTCAAGCGGAGCAATTCTAATGGGTGTTCGGAGGTCCACAAGTGTCAAGTTGCGAGGATGCTAACAATGTTGTGATCAAGGCAAGCCCCAGTGCATTTAACCAATGTCCTTGTCTTTTATTTTGAAGCTTTGCTTTATGTTTTATCTTGGATTGTGCATTAAGTTATAGGAGTTATATGACACCATAGTTGGATTTTGGTTATCCCTTCCAAATTGTCCTTGACTACCCCCTTTAATAGTTGTAAGTCGTTTGCAATGGCTAGGCGTAGTTGTAGGGTTCGGTAGAGATCTAGTGGCATGGAGGCCACTCGGCGGCTAGGCGGAGTTATAAGTCTATGTTGAGCTTGGTTAACTTGAGACCGGGCATGGCCCTTAGGTGGAAAGAGGAGACCATTGGTTGGGAAAGTCGGGAAGTGTGATGTGGAAAGTTGACATCTTCAAGGTTGTAGCCCCCACCTATTTCAATTAAGGACCGATGGGTTAACCCCCATGAGAAAACATTGAATGTACCGATCACATGTTTGTATATGGGCCCAGTAGGCTGATGTAGCTGTGTAACCACTTGGCCAAAACCTCTCTCACCTACTCCAAGGTTGTCATGACGGAGGAAAAATGAGGTGACCGAAGACGACGACTGGGTCAGTTTGTCTTTGGTCACCAAGGCTTCTTCCAGGTGTAGCGGTCTATTTCAACCTCATGGGGATTAGCGAAAGGTTGATATACGTGGACCACGTGAGATGTATGGTCGGGAACCCTATGCAGATTGAGTGTGAAAAGCGTGTGGCGTGTTGATCGGGTTTACCCCTGCAGGGTGTACATCGATTTGAATCGCTGTGACTCTCGGATATGAGTGCCGCTTGTTTGTGGCAGTCATCACGTAGAACTTAATGAACTTAATGGAATAATATTAATGCTTTACTATAATTACTTGTTTGACTTAGTTTAGTATTATCTTGCTTAAAGTCTAATTTACTTAGTCTATATGTTAAAGCTTAATGATTATAGTTTAGATGCTAAAACTTGAAACTAAGGATCTACTCTTAGCACGGGTTTAGCATAGAGATAGAGCTTATTCCTTTAAAACTTGCATGCTAGGAGTCAGCTGTTTATGACCATGTTGACGGGTAAACCTTGCTGAGCTTTAGTTGCTCAGGCTTTGCCTTGATGTTATTTTGCAGGTGTGTTCTCTCTCTTTCTCCCGATGCGAGCCGTTTCAGAGGTCGGCACCTCTAGGGCAAGGTGTCATTCTTGTTCATCGAGATATCGCTTCCGCAAATGTCTTTTATTCTCTATCTTTGGCTCAAAACTCTATAATCAAATTTAAAACTTAATTTGTAACAAAGTTTAACATTTAGAGCATTTCATCATATGTTTAATTATTGTATGTGATGTATTATGCATTGTTAATTTAATAATGATACCCCATAATGATCTTAGTTATAACTAACCATCCTTACTTAATGGTGGAACATCACAAATTCCAATAGGTAGCTGCTAAAATGTTCACAATGTTTCACAACACGAATGCCTACTCATTGCCTCATCACGAATAATCAACGTGCATGACATGTACAAACTCTGCTGTAATAGGGATTTTGGTAGAGCCTGCTACTGTGCTAGCCAGGAGCAGCAAACAGTGAACTCTGCAATGGGCGAAACAAATGTGACGAGTCAACCCAAACAAAATGGAAAGGACTGCACTATTGCGTGATAGGTCACGCACGAGACCGAGGGCACCCCTATTGTTTCATCCCTAGAGCAGCGGTCAGTCTGACCGACCGCCGGCTTTGGCTATGCCTCCTCCTTCTTCGACGTCGCCCGTGGTCGAGGAGGCACCTCCGCCACCTCACCAAACCACCAGTCCGCCACCCTCTCCCTCCTCTCTCTATCTCCTTCTACCTTCGATGTTGGGCGTCGTCCCCAACCCTCCTCCTCACCCCTAACAACACCACTGCCACCGCCCGCCACCACCTCCACATCGTGCCTCTGCCCCTCCCCACGCACACCACCACCGCCCTTGATCGCCATTTGGCGGTGCCTCCGCCGCCGTGTCACGCCGCCTACCCCACCACCATCGCTGGGTCGCCCCATGGACAGGGGCAGGCCAGGTCAACGCTCATGCTTGATAACTGGGCTACCTAGTGGTCTACGGTCAAGTTTCGACAAAAACTGACCCATCTTGTTTATACTTGGACGGCCTGAAAATATTATCCTGGACTATCATCGACCTGTCAATGGGCCCATGAACAGCAGTGTATACGCAGAGGGAGTAGGAGATGACAAATTTTCTGAACGCAATCATCTACTGCGATGAGTGCTGACTAATAAAGGTAGTAGCGGAAATATTAGAACCTCAGAATCACCGATCATTGGTTGATAGAACCTCGGAACCACCGATCATTGGTTGACTAATACTAGTAACTAGTTAATAACCCGTGTGATGATACGTGATTTTAAAATATCTTATATAGTTGATAATCCCACGCGTTGTTGCGAAAAGACTAACATACAGTTTAATAAAAAATTAAATATCATATGAAGAAGAGGAGACATTAGACAATTTTTAGCTAAACTCAACTTAAGATGGAAGATAATTGATATAAATACAACTACAATGGAAAAAATTAATAGAAATAATTAGGAATAAAAAGATAAATTTGTATGGACTACATTTTTATTTCTCTACAGTTGAGGGACTAATTTAGAAAAATATATTATTTCTAGGGTTTTCGGAATTATTTTTCAATGGAGAAAGATGATGTGACATTAGGTGATTTGATTTGCTTGCATGTTGAGAGAATTCACCATTAATAATCCATAGTGAGTTATAATACATTTTCTAGAGTTTTTTGAATTATTTTCAATGGAGAATGTGACATAGAAAGAGGTGATTTTCTTGAATTTTCAGATTTATTTTTCAATGGAGAAATGCGATGTGGCATGTTTCTTGAATTTTTAGAATTATTTTTCAAAAGAGAAAGGTGATGTGGCAAGAGGTGATTTTCTTAAATTTTTAAAATTATTTTTCAATAGAGAAAGATGACGTGGGATGAGGTGATGTGGCATGCTACTGGAATTTTCAGAATTATTTTTCAATCTAGAAAGGTGATGTGGCACGCTACTTAAATTTTTAAAATTATTTTTTAATGGAGAAAGGTGATGTGGCATAAGGTATTTTTTTGAATTTTTAGAATTATTTTTAATGGAGGAAGATGATGTGGCATAAGGTGATGCGACATGCTACTTGAATTTTTAGAAATATTTTTTAATAGAAAAAAATGACATGACATAAGATGATGTGGCATACTTGCGTGTTAAGAGAATTAAAATTAATGACTTGTAATGGGTCATAGAAATATAAGTATATTAGTTGATAACCCCGCACGATGCTACATGATTTCAAAATGTCTTTTTACATGAATTCAGATGTCGATAAGTTATTCAGGAAGCGAAATCGAGTTGGCTAATTCATCACTGTGGGTGTCATTGTGCGGAGGGACAATGGCGTGGGCCAGTGGTGAAATGACGATGATGGGTCGAGCTCCGATGGCGTGGTGCTCTACGTAGGGAGGATGCAAAATGGAGACGTGATTGAGTGGTGGGGAGAATGGTCAAGGTTGAGATAACCTTTTTATAGCAGTGGAGGTGGCCGGTGGCGGCGGTGTGGGTCAATGCTTCGGTTTCGGCTCGAGAAGGGAGACGACGGGATGAAGCGTTGCTGAAACATGAAGTGGAGGTAATGAGCTTGTCTTGGCTTTATGGAAAGTAAGTGTGACATGACACAGTGGCATGGTGACATCGTCAGAGGAAAAGCAGCACTAGGGAGGGGAATGGGAGGATACGACCACTACAGGAAACACTAAAAGTTCCGTCGGCCAGAGGCTGACACAAGTTAGCCCAAAGCCGATGAAAGTTAGCTTTTTTCGTCGGTTTTGGGCTAATTGTGGTCGGCCTCTGGCCGACGGAAGTTTTTAGATGAAAGTTTACTAACTTTTGTCGACTAAGAGGTGCTGATGAAAATTAGGCTAAAACCCCTTAATTTCTGCCGGCTAGGGTGGCCGACGAAAATTAAGCAAGAATTGTTTTTAAAAACTAGAAAATGATATACTGTATCAATAGATGGCAGCAATCCTGACCGGAAGGCCAAATGAGTTTTGTGAACATCAAAGACCATATTTATATTATAAAATGATTTCTGAGCTACTAAGACCATTACAAAATGTTTCTTGAGTTGCTTATATTTTTAACCATTACAAAATATTTCTAGAGTTAGCAATTTCTATATCAGATACTGTCAGCTGAACAATTTCAGCATTAAAAACAACACTTAGTGCAGTATAGCCTTTCAGGATAAGGGAACTTCAGCTTTTCTGGATGAGAAAGAACTTGGCATATTCAGTATAAACAGAAATACTAATGAATAAGAGACAATAACTCACTTCTTTGTCCCATTTGCAAGCTCTGAAAGAGCAGCTCCATGGGGTCCACTACATGAAAACGACATTCATTCATCAGTGGTTT
This sequence comes from Sporobolus alterniflorus, assembly GCA_008808055.3. Taxonomy (NCBI): domain Eukaryota; kingdom Viridiplantae; phylum Streptophyta; class Magnoliopsida; order Poales; family Poaceae; genus Sporobolus; species Sporobolus alterniflorus. The sequence goes on from VSTD030001072.1 coordinate 6,235, forward strand.
TATATTCGTTGGTACCATCGAATATATTCAAATTATATTCATCAATTTTGAAACCGGGAAATATAACTTTATATTCGTCGGTTGGGTATGGGAGCCGATGAATATATGGGTCGTCCGGTTTGACCTTGACCTACCCAATATATTCATCAGTGACATGGCATATATTCATCGATTAACCGATGAATATATGGGGCGCAGGGTTGCCATTACGGGCCCACCCATATTTGTCGGTTACGGGGATTTGGAAACTGGGTGTTTCCTTTTTCTCTCTTCCCCGCGTGCTTCATAATTCCAATTATTCTGTGAAGATGAGAAGACATAAACAGTAAACTCACATTGCAGGCTTGACACCTTTGTGGAGTTGAAACTCTTTTGTCAGCCGTCGAGCTCAACCACCTTTATTGTGAACACTAGGTTTCCCTCGCGTAGCGAACCGATGGTATTGAAAATGGTCGAGGACCGACAGGCGATGTACGACTGATTCGGTGATAAAGGTGCACACTCTGCTGAATGGTTTGATATAGCGACAAATTTCTTGAAGCTAGCTTTTGCTGGTGACCATCGTGAAGCGAAGTGCCCGTGCAATAGATGCTGAAACAGAAGGATGTTGTCTGAGTATGAGATGTCTGGTCACATTGCTAAGCACGAATTTATGCTGAACTACCTGGTGTGGCACCAGCATGGAGAGGTGCAGGCAGCTGCACCCGCTGAGTCAGACAGAAGCAATGATGAGGACCAAATGGATGACATGATAGCAGACATTGGTATGGAGTATGACCTAGGGTCTGGAGATTAGTAGCCACTGCCGAAGGTGCAGAATTTCTAAAGGCTCCTTGTCGCCTCAGAGGAGAAAGTGCACGATGGCACCGAGTTGATAGTATTGTCGGTTGTGACACATCTTATGGGGGTAAAATCGAAGTATAACTTCTCGAATCAGTGCTACAACAATATCGTGAAGTTCGTTATTGATCTTATCCCAGTGAAGCACAACATGCCGAAAGACTTGTACCGGTCAAAGAAGATTATTGCTGGTCTTGAAATGGACTATGAGAAGACTGATGCATGCAAAAAAAATTGCATATTGTTCTAGAAGGAGCACAAGGATGATACTGAATGTATGCATTGCGGTAGGTCTAGTTACGTGAATGTGGTAAACAAAGATGGGGCGTCTGTCACCACAAAAGTGGCAGTGAAATAGCTCTGTTACATGCCGATTACTCCAAGGCTCAAACGGTTGTAGCTATCCGAAGAAACAGTTAAACAGATGAGGTGGCACAAGGAAGGGAAACGTGATAGCGAAGACCCTAATATTATGTCGCATCCTGTTGATACTAAAGCTTGGGAGGCCCAATATTATGTCCGTCTTGGCTTGTCGACGGATGGTTTCCATCCTCACAGCGAGGCCAACAGACTGTATTTTTGCTGGCCAGTTTTCATCATACCTTATAATCTGCCACCCAACAAATGTCTGAAATAAGGTTTTGTATTCCTTACCCTTGTCATTCCGGGTCCTAAGGAACCGAGGAAGCAAATCGATATATTTTTGCATCCGTTGATGGAATAGATGAAAGAACTGTGGCATGGGGTAGATGCATATGACAGTCATGTGAAATATCATTTCAACTTACGTGCTGCCTATCTATGGTCAATCCATGATTATTTGGCATATGACAAATTTGTTGGTTGGTGTGTCCACGGTCGACTGAATTGTCCAATATTTAAGAATGACACTAATGCATTTAGGCTGCAGCACGGCAGGAAAGTCTCTTTCTTTGATTGTCATCGAAGATTCCTTCCTTCAAATCAGGAGTTTAGGAATGACACACGGTCGTTTCTAAAATGCAAAACTGTTAGAAAAGGGCCACCGAAGCAAAAATTCAGGGCAAACATCATACAAATGCTCGATGACCTGAAGGAGTCAGAAAATGGTGTGTTTGAAGGTTACGGTGTAAATCACAACTGGACACATAAAAGTTGTCTTTGGGAACTCCCTTATGCAAAAGCATTGATACTAGCCCACAACAACGATTTGATGCACCAAGAGTGAAATGTTGCAGAAAGCATCATGAGCATGTGTCTTGATGTTATTGGTTTCACAAAAGATAAAATGAATGCAAGGAAAGACTTAGCTGATCTCTATGACCAATCTAATATGGAGGCTAAACTAAATGCAAGGGGGAATCTGAGGAGAACAAAAGCTCCATACTATTTGAAGCCAACAGAAAGGAAAGAGGTCCTTAGGTGGTTTAAGACATTTAAGTTTCCAGACCGCTATGCAGCAAATATAAAATGAGCAATCAATGTGGGCATTGGTAAACTCAATGGACTGAAGGGTCACGACTACCATATTTTCATAGTGAGACTCATGCCGATAATGTTCCGTGACTATTTTAAACCTGATTTGTGGAAGATGTTTGCTGAACTCAGTTACTTCTACAGACAATTTTGTGCTAAGCAAGTCTCAAAGGCAATGATGCAGAGGTTGGAGAAGGAGATTGCAGTGCTTGTATGTAAGATGGAAACCGTATTCCCTACTGGATGGTTCAATGCGATGCAATAGTGCATTTACCTTAGGAAGATAGGGTTGAAGGACCTGTGCAATTCCGGTGGATGTATAGTCAAGAAAGAGAATTAAAAAAACTAAGATATACGGTTCACAACAAGGCTAGGGTTGAGGGGTGTATTGCGAAGACATTTGCGTGTAAAGAGATTACAAACTTCTGAAGCATATATTTCTCACGTGCCAACAATGTGAATGCACCAACAATGCGGTACCATGTAGTCAGAGATGTTCCATTGAGCGAGCTGTCAATTTTTCAATGAAAGGGTATAGGTGTTCGGGTTACAAGTGCACATTATGTCACCGATAAGGAGTGGAACCCTTCCATGCATTATCTGTACACGAACATGGTGGAAGTCGAACCATATTTTGAGAAGGTTGACAAAACATATTGGACATCTCACGTGCAACCCACATTAAAACAACTGGATCACATGCGCGAGCATGGGCTCAAAGGTGGTCCAAGCTTTCTGAAGTGGTTCCAACAACATGTAGTTTATCTCTTTGTCTTTTTTCGTTCTTAATTTTACTTCATCAATCATCTAAATTATGTAATGTTGTGTATTCCTTCATATGTAGTGTATGTAGGATGCCAGTGTGTCCAATGACTTGAGACAACTATCACTTGGTCAGGTCAAGGCATTGGAATATAGTTGCTATGATATCAATGGATATCGTTTTCAAACGGTGACATTAGAAGTGAGTCATCCACTTGCAGCCACAACAAACAACAGATTAGTAACAAGTGGCGAAGATGCTACCATCCATGTTGTTGACTATTATGACATTCTTCAAAATATTTTTGAGTACACATTCAGTGGTGCTAAAGAGTTGAAGGTTGTGTTTTTTCAATGTGATTGGTTTGATCGAATCAACAGTACTAGAGTGGATGAGTTTGGTATGGTAGAGGTCAAACATGAATCACGCTATTCAGGGAGCAATCTTTTGCTTGCACATTAGGTGCAACAGGTGTACTACCAAAGTGATCCTCACCCAAGCTTTAAAAATTGGTGGGTTGCTTACAGTCCGTCCTGAAATGCACTCTCATCAATATGATGAGTACGTAGAAGGACACGCGGATGATGACATCTATCAAGAAGAAATTGAAGTGGACTAGAATTTTGTGCTATCTGACGGGGCAGGCCTTGCAGAATTAGATACTGGTGATGTAGAGTTGTTGGATGAAGAAGCAGGTCCTTCAAACAAACGCCTTCGAAAATCAAAGCGTCTTCTTGAAAGACAAGAAAGACATGAACAACTTGATGCATGTGTCATGGAAGCAGATTCCGATGCTGATAACTTTTAATATGTAATTTACTTATTATTGTTATAATATAATGTATTTTATCCTATAAAATTGTATACTAACCCTTTTTTTAATTATGTTCAAATGTTTTACCATCTTATGAATAAAATGAAAGGGAAAGGGAAATGTAAGAAGGCAACGGTTCTTCTTCTTCCTCGCAGGCACAGCCGGACACGTCCGCTTCCTTGTTTGTGGTAACAGTATAATTTACTTTTATTTTCATCTACACTTGATCATATTAATTCATTGGACATGTCTTATGTTTTTACTTGCAAGGCACAGGGGCCTCTCAATAGTGACAGGAGCAGCTTCTTAGGGTGCTGCACAGCGATGAGATGGCTCACGTGGAGCACACGACTCCGGTGGAGGTGGAGCACATGACTTAGGTGGAGGTGGAGACTCTGGTGGAGCAGGCGGCTCAGGGGGAGGTGGAGCATATGACTCAGGTGGAGGTGGAGGTGGAGGTGGAGACTCCGATGGGGCAGGTGGCTCAGGGGGAGTGGAGGGTGCAGGAGGCATCTCAGGTGGAGGTGGATTAGGCGGGTCAAGTGACGGTGTGGAGTACGACATTGAGGAGGACGTCAGTGAGGACAATGATGCTGAGGAGGTAGAGGAGGAGGGTACAGAGGAGGGGGAGGCCAGCAGCCAGTCACCTACAGGTTAGTTGAATTTTAATTCAATTTCTATTTATTTTTGTATAAAGTAACTAATTCAATTTTTCTAGGTTGCGACGCTCTCTCCTGGCTCCACCTGCTCAGAGTTGAGAGGAGAGGACAGTGATTTGTCTAGTTGGCGAGCATAAGTCAGAGGACATCAACTGGGACGGTGAGGGACACCGCACCTGCATTAACATGGAGTTGGGGACCTTTTGCCAGTTGCTTTACCCTAGCATGGTTATCGTGGGCTACCAACTACAGGTTGCACGCACGTGGAACACTAGGCGCTGAAGATGTACGCCGACCAGGGCACCTGTTAGGATGGTGTGGCACATATGTTCTAGCTAAGTTTAGTAGATAACTTTTGCTTTGTACTTTGACATGTGAATTTAATTGTCTTTTGCATCCAGGAATATTATCGCTTGGCCGATGGCATTAGCGTGGACGACGCCAACCGCGTCTTCAACAATGCCGCATGGAAGGTGATAAAAGATGCCTTCAAGCACACCCACTGCATATCTGTTGCCCCCTACTACACATAGGTAAATTTACTTCTCGTCTTCAACAATTGCTTTGTAGTTATTGATTTTTGACTTTGACATCCAAATGTAATTCTTTTTACACGTAGATATTGAAGCAGGAGATGAAGCCCACCCAGATCCATGGGATCTATCTGACCAAGGAGAAGAGCCTTCAGGGGGAGGTCGATTGGTTGGTTAAGTCTTAGGAGGCTTGGGTCTGGCTCCGCAGCTACTGGGTGTTCGATGGGTTCAGAGCCGTGTCAAAGTGGAACCGTGCGAACTCGCAGAGCAAGCCCTCGGTGCACCACTACGGCGCGGATGGACACGTTCGCAAGACGCAGAGGATAGTAAGAAAGACACATAATTTCAATTCTCAACTTTTGTGTAACTAACTTGTTTAATTTTGTGTTGTAGAGGAAACGTACTAGAGTCCAACCCCATTACTTCAATGTTTGAGAGCTTGCACATCAGGCAACACAGAAGCGGTGACGACACTGATAACTATTAGTTTTTATCCTTACACAATATTTGTTATCTTCATACTTAACTCAATATTTTGTAGGAGCGCTATACAGAGGAGTTGAAGAAAATCCAGGGGCCAAATGTACAAGACCCGAGCTCGGTCCCCTTTGATGTCCCCGTTGCGCATGCTACGGGTGGAGGTACCCCACATGGAAGGCTAGCTTTGGGCGACGGGGTGGTGGACCATGGGACCTATGCCCGACAGTGGTATTCTACCTTCAATTCCTCATCCAGTCGATCCCTCCAAAGTCAGGATGACCAAACTGTCGGAACGTTGCAATGTCATGAGGAGTGGATGCAGTACATCATCTCGATGATACAGGTAAAATATCTTCAAGTACTATGCAAATTTTCCAGTTTCATACAAATATTGCTTAACCATGTACTTAACAACTTCTTACAACATGGGTATACTCCGTACGATGCGCCGCAGCCACCGTCGTTTCCTCATCCCACCACACTAGGTGATCCATCGACCCCACACATCAACAGCTCGCAGGTTAATGAAACTACTATTTTTATTCAAGCCAGAATCTCAATTATTAAACATGCATGACTCAAACTTTTTTGTGTTGCAGGCTTCTCAGAGTATCCAGGCACCCGGGCTATAGTGGTCAGGAGAATCTCCCGCAGCCAGTGCACCTCCCACATGGCCGCCACCGCTTCCGGCAGGATTCTGGCCACCTTCAGGTTCAGGCTTCTAGCGTCCGCCCCTACAACCGTATCTAGGTCAGCCTGGAGGCCACCCTCCCCCACAGATGGGTCAAGGCTACTGGCAGCTACTACCGTGGGGATCTCCACCAGGAGGACATGCGTCGCCACCCTTTGGCTCGCCTCCATTCAGGTCACCTCTGCCTCGACCTACGACTTCCACACCACATACGGTAAGAAACTACTTCGTAATCCTAACACGTCTATTTTGCATTCCTAACACGTCCATTTACGTGTCTTTCAGGATGGCTCAACATCACAAGGTGATGGGCATGGAGATGACTTTGTCGATGCCCTCTTCAACCTGATGGAGGATTCGGTGGCAAGGACCCGGCGCCGTAGTCGTTCCTTGCTTTCACTTACCGTAGTTTCAGTTTTGGTTTCGCTTGTCAAGAACTATATAGTCATCAAATTTGTTTTGTTTGTCCTAAACTTGTTTTGCTTGATGATATGTGTGATGAAATATATTATCGTAAACTTGTTTTGCTTGTCATGAATTATATTGTACATTTGAGTGAATACCTATATATTCTGCCTATTTTGGAGACTCCCCGGCTGGGGAGGCAGCCAAAACAGGCAGTGGTAAAAAAATTCAAATAATTATATTCATCGGTTAACCAATGAATATAATGGGCCACGCGTCAGACGTAGGTCACCTCTGGGCCCAATATATTCATCGGTTAACCAACGAATATAATGGGCCACACATCAGACGCGGGTCGCCACCGAGCCCAATATATTCATCGGTTAACTGACGGATATAACAGGCCACCTGTCAGTCCTCCCCCCCCGCCCATTACGTTCGTCGGTCACCTGTCATCGATTAATATAATAGGTTATATTTGTCGGTTACGTGGAACTGATGAATATATTGTTATATTCATCGGTACCGACGAAGAGGTTCAAATAAGTTCATCGGAGTTACGTTCGTCGGCATCTTTGTCGGTTAACCGATGAATGTAAGCTATGTTCGTCAGTTTAGAAGTTATATTCATCAATATTGACCGACGAATGAATACCGTTTTTCTGTAGTGAAATATGCAAAAGATGGTATGGTGTGAACTTGGGATGGAGGACAAAAGGGAGAGGCTAGCTTCTAAGCCATCAGACAATCTCTAGGAGAGCCCCCAAAGTCCCTCCCTGTATTTTGCACATTATGAGTTTACTATTCATCACCCAGCAGCCTTCACAAAATCTCCCGTAAAAGAGGCAGTGGACACCAGCACCCCCTATATCACCGTACTCTCTCTCTCTCTTCAGTGTATCCCCGAAGAGGCTGATTCGTTCGATGCGTGGCTGCCACCAGGCGCTCATCCGTCCGATGCCCCCCCCCCCCCCCCCCCCGCCCCCCCTCC
>VSTD030001073.1:0-13864 GCA_008808055.3 Sporobolus alterniflorus
CCATCCCTCTGAGTTTTTTCTCATTTGCTCCATAAATTATATGGTTAGATCATTTGTAGTGTTATTGATTGCTGTAATCATTATGATTTTTACTATTGCAGGTTCATACGTTTTGCGTGGGCATTTTTACATATTATATGGTTCAAATCCAGATTTTTTGATAATCTAGGTACACAATTTTCTTCCAAGTTCCCCATGTACAAATAAGTTCAGTTGCTCATGACATATAACAAAAACCACAAAATGTGGTGCTGTTGTCCTCTGTTTTTTCTTCCTGCCTCGGCTAGTTTTCTTTATCTTGGCTACTATCTTTGTACTGGCATTGATCTGTTTTGTTTGCCATGCAATTTGTCAAACCTCATACATTCTATGGCTGCATCTTCTTTTAAAAGTTCAATTATTCAGATTTTTTTAAAACACTTAATCTATTGTTTCTAACTTTATTTTATAGGTTGGCTCTATATCCTTAGCAACTAAGTTGTATGTTATATTCTTTTTAGTATGCTAAGTGTTATCTTTATACTTTGATTGTTCTTCTTTGTGTTCCATGCAGATTTTATAACCTAAACAACCCTACACGTTATATGACTGCATCATTTTTTTAAGTTCAATTGTTAAAGAAGTTTTGATAACCTTAATTTATCATTTCTATTTTTTAGGTTGGATAAATATCTATTTCAGCAAAATCTTTGTACGGCAGAAAAGATTGACATGAGGTAACCAACATTGCATTCCTCTGAGTATTTTTTTCATTTGCTCCATGCATTAAATGGTTATATCCTTTGTAGTGTTATTGATTGCCATAATCATTACGATTTTTACCATTGCAGGTTCGTATGTTTTACGTTGGCATTTTTACATATTATACGGTTCAAATCCAATTTTTTATATAATCTAGGTATACAATTTTCTTCCAGGATACACATGTACAATTAAGTTCAATTGCTCATGACATATAGCAAAAATCACAAAACGTGGTGCTGTTGTGCTCTGTTTTTTTCCTACCTTAGCTATTATCTTTATACTCCTATTGATCATCTTTGTATACACATCATTTTAAAATATTCAGTTTCCATGTACATTATATTCCTATATCCTCTATATGAAGTTTAGTAGTTCAGGAAATTTGGATAACAACACTTAATTGTATTTGTATCTTGCTTTTTTAATGTTTTGGTGTAAGGCCAAAAAAAATTTAAATTTAGATTTTAAATCTAGGTAGCATCCACTACATCCCTCTCGGGTTTTTTTTCTATCTGCCATTGTTACATCTCATTTTTCATATACATTATCTGTGTATACCATTTATGCTGTTATTGAGCTGCTGTATGTTTTAAGCGTTTCTTTAGATGTTCATTTCTCTATAAAATATATGGGTGCCTCCTTCAGATTTAATATGCCTATCTATGCAACCTTTGTCTTGTGAGTTGAGAGCGCATACCTTGTGAATTTCCAATAGATAATGCAAGAAAACAGTTCTGTGGTGACAGAACATTAAGATAACTGAGTCAGATATAGAAACTAAGCAAATCTTTTCTTGGTTCGATATTCAGTCAGATCTAGAAACTTAACAAATCATTTCAATGTAAGGTAATACCTCACCATTAGGAAATACCCCAATAAACTGTCACACCTGGTTTTAAGATAAAATCAAATGCTCATCGTATGTATACCCAGGATCAAGTTGCCATACATATGGCCAGAATGTGAATACAGAAAACGAATATCTTTATTATATACACTTCATTACGTGATTATTGTCTTTACAAAGAAGACTATATCGACTCTTTCATTGAGCAGCAGCGGAATACACCAATCTCACAGGCAATCGACCAGGGGCAATGCAAGCCTCTAGAAGAAATCTTCGTCAGAGTAGTCCATCTCATCTCCATCTTCTAAGCAGCGTTACAGCAAGGGTGAGTAGACTTATGGTTGCTACTTAGTAAGTGAAGGGGAAACATAATAATATATGCAGGCTCTAAACAAAACTAAAGTTTGACTGCATAAAGCACCATATACGTAAGGTTCATTATCTTTAGCCACCTAGTTACTATGTGAGTTGATTCTACAAACCCAACCCAAAATTTAGTCCATTAATAGGGGGAATGGATTGAGTAACCCGCTTGACCCAAATGATTGTCTTACAACCTTGCCACAGACCAAAGATATTATTGCCTTACAATCTTGCCAGGACAATGGTTGTCTAAGAACGTTGAGAACAATGGTTGCCTAACAACCTTGAGAATAGTTGTTGTCTAACAACCTTGCCAGACCCTAACAGAAACATACTCAAAACAAACCCATACCAATCCAATACTAACTAAACTAGGTAGGATTCCAGACCACTCTTGATCAGGAGCACGGCTATCATGATAGTTTTACACTCTGGAGAGGATTATACCCTATACTCACATAGAGTGATTTCATCACCTTTTGATGACTAGAAAACCTTCATGTTGCCATGCCAGCCAAGCACAATCACACTTCCTTTGGTGCGAGACTAGGAGATCACTACATACCGTTTACAAAAGTTCCTTTGGGTCAGTCTTGCATTGTGCTAAGGTTTCCCTATCTTGGGCCCCTCTTGCGCCTAGCGGATCCCAGGTATAGCCATACCCTTCCCCGTTGCTCTCGAACAAGACACATACCCAAAATTCCCTAATTAGTAAGCAAGTTGTTCCATACCAGACACGTGGTGGCACATATTGTCCGGGTGGTCAACTCCTAAGAACTGGTCCTTAATTGATTCGAGCAAGAACTAACCACAAACCCAATCCGCACTCCGGGCACCTTTTCCAATCCAACCACCATCCCAATCCGTAGACGAGGTACCTTTCCAAACAATCAACAATCCCAATCCATACACCGGTTACCATGCCAACCATCCCTTGCTCAAACCCTAGCCTCTATCGCGCTAACAATCATCAACCAAACCGTACTCTGGGCACCTTTCCAAACATCCACAATCCCATTCTATACACAAGGTACCTTTCCAAGCCATCCACATTCCCAATCCGCACACCAGGTACCGACCATGACCCAAACCATACTCCCGGCCCCTTTCCAAACCATCCACAATCCCATTCCTTACACAAGGTACCTTTCCAAGCCATCCATATTCCCAATTCGCACGTTGGGTACCGACCATGACCCAAACCATACTCCAGGCACCTTTCCAAACCATACTCCAGGCACCTTTCCAAACCATCCACAATCCCAATTCGTACATGAGGTACCTTTCCAAATAATCCACAATCCCAATCCATAAAATGGGTACCAGGCCAAACTACTACAGGTCAACTCACATCTCGTAGGATGGAAGACCACAAATCGACATAGAATACCACGAGACAATTTGACATCTCGTAAGATGGAAGACTTAATCAAGGACTTCTTACATCAAGATTAATGACTCAACAACAAATATACAACTGTGGGGCTAAGCAAAACTCTTCTACCAAGACATAAATCCTCAATCTAAGATCACATGAAATATTGCGGCAGGTAAACATACTATGTCTCATAATTTTATGCATGAAATATTAATTAAAAAGATCAAGAAAGAAATAATAGGCACTATTGACCAAGGATTCACTTGCCTTGTTGCTTGAACTGCTCAAAATCTTCCTCTTGAAGGCCTTGAAGATTATCCAATCATGATGTGACTGATTAATAATGACCAGAAACAAGCAAAACAAGAAACTAAGAAACAGTACATCAAACATGGTTGAAAGACTAAACAATCTATATCAAAATAATCTACTCGTCACTACGAACATTTGAGCGCAAGAATCGCCAAAATTGGAGCTATGGTTCAAAAGATATAAGGGTTTGAAATTCCATGGGCCAAATTGGAATTTGCAAAAAGTACAGCGGCCTCGGTGCAAACTTCTCAGGATTTACTGGAATTGGAATACTTTTTGTATTGAAAATTCATGAACCGAGTCCATGAGCCATGGACCGCAGGGACTTGCCGGTCCACCATGGTCTAGTGACCCTGGCCGGCCTTGGGCTCGCTGGAGCTCACCGTGATGTGCGTAAAACGAAGAGGAGGCTGTGGCGGCCCAGTGACGTGGAGCATGGCCGGTGGCGGTTGGAGCTCATCGAGGTGGCAACTCAGGCATGGAAGAAGAGAGTTGGGGTCGTGCAAAGGTGCGGTGAGGCACGGGCAGGGTCTCGCTACCTTTTATAGGGCTGGGCGCGGTGGGAGGTGACCGGTCGAGGGAAGACAAGCTGCGGATGGTGAGGTGCTCTTTAACTATCGACTATTACCAGAAATGGGGAGGGGAAATGTAAGGGGAGGCACTGATTCGGTGGGGGAAGGGGAGAGGATTCAACAGCACTTCGGTTCCTTGACTCCACCGTGCGCCGAAGAGCAAACGATAGCACGAGGCTGTGACAACGGTGAAGAATCAGGCGGCGACGGTGGCACAGAGGAAGGAGACGAAGGTGGGATTGGGCTGTGCAAGGCTGAGCTAGGCTAGCATGCTGGCAGGCCAGTGTAGGAGAAAGGGAAAAAGAAATGGGCCGGCGACGGCTGAGCCAAAATGATTTTCAGGCCGAAAGAGGTTTTGGGCTTCGGAATTACTTTTCAGAATTAAATAAGGTTTTGAGTTCACAAATCAAAGGATTTAAACCTTTTTAATTTGAATTTGAATTGGATTCAAACTAAGATAAATTCAAATAAATCTTTTGGAAACTTTTCAAATATGGAATTTTTTAATTTGGTTTAAATATTAAAATTTAAACCAAGGGCTTTAAATGAGAATATTTTTTAAATTAACTAAAGTAAAGATCTAAAAATTCAAAACAATATTTAAATATTTTTGAAAATCAAGTTTTGGATTTTGAGAATTTTTGAATCAATATGATTTTGAAATTCAATTCAAAATTTAAATCATGAGGATTTTATAAATAAAGATTTGTGGAGTTCCTTTCCAAAATACGGTTTCAAATGAATTTAAATCTAAATCGAATTTTGATGAAAATGAACACTTTTTACATGCACTATAAATCTAAAGCAATACATTAGTATAAAAATAAATGCATTGGGGCATGAATGTAACAAACAATTATATAGAGCCTAAATTAATTTAATAATTTAGAAAAATATTCTTTTTGCCTAAATGAATTGATTTCTTCTTTAAAATCTAAAGTCAAATTTTAATCTATTAAGAAAAAGATTTAAAATTTAGTGAATTTTAGTCACATTCCAAAATTCAGAATTTTGGGGTGTGACATGACCCTTGCCACATATTTGTTTTGCAGCAGGCTAGCTTCAATCTACAATATTGTCATTCAAATAAGAATTGCATGACTGTGCCAATAAGCAAAATATAAGAAGGGTGCAAACTGTGGACAGATAATGGATATGATCACATGATAGATGTCGGTGGTTTTTGCACTGGCAAGATATAGGGTAGTCAAGATCGCACATTTCTGTTTCGAGATGGTCTTACAAACTATGAAGAACTATAAAGCACACTATAGTTTATCCTAGTTCATGCCCCTTCTATAAGGTAATAGCCATACGTCTAGCGTTTTTGATATTGAAGATGAATAGTGTTATAGTGGGGCTGAGCAGAGAGCTCGAGAAGTTCACTAAATGAAAGGGGGAAATGTTCTAGTGTTCTATGGGTTGCCCTCTACCTGAAGGGTAGGGGACTTTTATATACCGTGAGGCGGTTAGAAAACTATGAAGTAATTACTTTTACATCCAGTAGGAGATATACATGACCAGTGGGGCCCAAACTAGAGAAGGTCGGTTCTATGGAGTTCTTGATGCTGAGGTGGATGACGCTCAAGAAGGTTCCTGTAGTCGGTGCTATGAGGCTCTTGCTTTACTTGGCTGCTAAGGCTCTTGGAGTTGGTCCTACCAGACATTGTCTTGTCTTGTCATGCAGCAGTGGGCTGTGGCAATTTACTAAGGGATGTGAAGCCCCGTGGTCTTGGATATTTCTGGAGGTATTGATTGTCTGGGTACCAGCTGTCCTGGTACTGGAAGCCCTTAGGCATGGCTCCCGGGAGCCTGAGCATGTCCTAAGCTGGGTTACGAGGTCGGGTCATAACCGACGTCTCTCAGTACCCTGGGTACAAGCCCCCGATAGTAGAGGTATACGCACACAATGAATAATATGATTAAAGAGGTGAATATTATCCAGTATAACCTGTTGCCTGAAACATTCAGCTTTTTCAACTTTTTTAGCAAATATAAGGAGACCTAAAACCAATCGATCTCAGTAATGCGTTGTTGTAGAAATGATACTGATAGTTAAGGAACTCTAATGTCTATAATGAATAAAGGTTAAAATACAACAAACAAGACAAATAACAATATGAAATTCTGGACCTGAAAAACTTTCTATACCAAATTTTGTTAGAATTCACCCTGCTGATCATTTGTGAATCACTCTGGTGCTTGATACTACTGCTGGCAGTTCTACGTCTACTTTTATGTTCAGGAGAATTATATTTCTTAATTTTCCCTCTACATTGTCTTTCAGTATCTTTGAAGTGTTTTGGTGATATTGTAGTTCACTTCTTAAGGAAATTTGAACCAAGAAAGTTCTTTGGTATTTTGACTAAATGTAGTGTTATATGCCTCTATTTGTAGTTCTCAGAAAATTTATTTGTATTTTCCTCTGTTCCTTATACTGTCATTGCTCTTTGTCTTGGCTAAATGTATTGTTATATTCCTCTGTTTTTTTTATCTTGGCTACTATCAGATCAATTGTTTTTTCCAATCAAGTATGAGGCGTACAAACAGAAAATTAATGCTCTGATTGAACAAAAAATTTGGTAAACTTCCATGCCTATTGAGTAAATGTACATATGCTTCTTATTTCTTGAACACTCTTTTTTAGACCAAGTCTTTCCTTTCGTTACACTAATGCTCATTTACTTCCATTGTTGTCACATCATTCTTTTGTACTAATGTCAATATACTTTTTCTTGATCAGCCCTACATTGCCAAGGATAAATCATCGCCTTCGTCCTTGGATGTCAGTGACAACAAACATACTACAAAGAAAGAAATGGAAGACCCTACAACTTTTCCTGCAACTGCAATTGAGCATATTAAGTGTAGATATTCAAATAAAATGATAACATTCTCAAAAGTACATTTTATACCATAATTATACTAATGCTCCAATCTTTTACTACATAGGCCAATACATATTCACCATTACAAAGAATGTATATTGTTCTTCCCGTCACATCACACGGGGTTATCAACTAGTTCTACTTATTGCTAACGCCGTGAGAGGATATATATTAAGTATCATCAAGTGTGCCAAATATTTCTCTGTTATCTTGGATTGTACTCCAGATAAAAGCCATGAAGAGCAAATGACTTTAATTGTGCGTTGTGCCAATATATCAAGTACCACTCTGAGAGTGAAGGGGTTCTTTTTTATGCTTCTTACCGCTGGATGACACATTAGGATTGAGGCTTTTTAAAGAATTGATAGATCTATTGGAATTTTTTGAGTTGAATGTTGCTGATGTGAGAGGTCAAGAATATGACAATGGTTCTAATATGAAGGGAAAACACCAGGGTGTTCAAAAGCGTTTGCTTGAGATTAATCCAAGAGCATTGTACATGCCATGTGCATGTCATAGTCTAAATCTCACCCTTTGTGATATGATGCAATCTTGTACCAAAGCTATTTCATTCTT
The DNA here is from genome assembly GCA_008808055.3 of Sporobolus alterniflorus. Taxonomy (NCBI): domain Eukaryota; kingdom Viridiplantae; phylum Streptophyta; class Magnoliopsida; order Poales; family Poaceae; genus Sporobolus; species Sporobolus alterniflorus. The sequence goes on from VSTD030001073.1 coordinate 7,681, forward strand.
AGGTGTTATACAACGGATATATGCGTTGTTCTCTAGTTCTACTAAAAGGTGGAAGATTTTGCTTGACAATGTTCCTAAACTGACAGTCAAAGCTTTGTCCACTACTCGATGGGAGAGTCGAACAAGTAGTGTCGAACCTATCAGGTACCAAACTCCCCAAATAAGACCAGCTTTATTGGAGGTGGAGAGATGTTCACCAAATGATCCAAAAGGAGTAAGTGATGCTCAAGGTTTAATAATTGCACTTAAGAATTTTGAGTTTTTTTGTGGTTTGGTTATTTGGCATGATATTTTATTTTCTATAAATATGGTGAGTAAGAAATTGCAATCTAAGACTATGTGCTTGGATGTTGCACTTGAACAAATTGAAGGAGTCATTTCATATTTTAAGAAGTATAGAGATGAATGTTTCAATCATAGCATTGATATTGCAAAAGAAATTGCAGAAGAGATGGATGTGGATCCTATATTTCCTAAAAACCGTAAAGGTAAAAGAAAGAAACATTTTAATGAACAAAATGGTCAAAATGAAGAAGAAACACTATTAGCTATAGAGTCCTTCGGAGTTACTTATTTTCTTGTCATGATTGATATGGCAATTTCTTCATTGAATAGTCGATTTGAGTAGATGAAGATATTTGAAAATTTGTTTGGTTTCTTGTTAAACTCAGAAAGACTCAAGTCTTTGGATGATCATGATCTGCAGAAGTGTTGCACTACTTTTGCAAAAACTTTTTCTCATGATGACTCATCTGATGTGGATCTCAATGATTTTATTAGTGAATTGCAAATGTTGCAGGTAACTTTACCAGATAATTTGATGTCAGCACTTGAGATTCTTCAATTCATTATAATTGCAGATTGTTATCCAAATGACTCTATTGCATATCAGATTTTATTGACCATACATGTGACTGTAGCCTCGGCTGAAAGAAGTTTCTCCAAATTGAAATTATTGAAAAATTATTTGAGGTCAACTATATGGCAAGAAAGGTTAAATGGGTTAGCTACATGTTCTATTGAAAAGGATATATTGGCAAACATTGATCTCAACATTGTCTTTAATGATTTTGCTTCAAGGAATGCTCAACGAAGTTATTTGTTTTAAGAGATTTTGAGTATTTGCACTACATGTATGTCTGTAGTGTCAATGGACTCATCAAATTTTCTTCTAACTCGGAGGTACTCATATTGATATTATTATTATTGTGTTGTTATTATATTTTTTCTATTGTATTACTATTATGAGCGATAAAAAAAATTAAAGGGCCCAAATATCTAGCTCCGCCTAGGCCCTTCAAACCCATGAGCCGGCCCTGCTCTCGACCACACGCTCATGGAGGCGATGCAGTGCGGGAAGCCGGTGGTGGCCACGCGGTTCCCCAGCTTCAAAGGCAGCATCGTCGTGGACGACGAGTTCGGCTACATGTTCGCGCCCAACGCAACGTGGAGTCGCTGCTGGAGAGGCTGGAGACCGTTGTGCCCGAGGGCGCCCGCCGCGCCACGCAGCGCGGACGGCGCGTGTGCCGGGACTACGCCAAAGTCCATGTTCGCGCCCCCCTAGATGGCGCTGGCGTACTAGAGGCTCTTCCTCTTCGTCAAGAACGTGACGTTCTGCGCGTACTAGTTCTTCCAGCTGAACATTTTTTTTGTAACGATTACACCTTCTAAGTTCAGTACTAGTAGAGTGCTTCCTTTGGGACCTCAGAACCAGACGCAAAGTACTTTGGAAATATAGCCTTTTCGAGTTGACGAATGCTTTTGTGGCAAGAAACAACAACTGCGTTGACCTGCCGCATGTTCGAACTGCCGACTTTCAGGGACGACGTGCCCTTATTGGTTTACACTAGTATCTTGTTCTCACTTTTACGCCTTTACGGACTTTTATGTCATAGTAGTACAAATAAAGGAGTAGTTATAAGCGATTTGGTGCGATTTTGACTGAGTCCTCGCTTGCAAGCAGTCCCACTTTCATGGCAAATTATTATTATTGTTTATTCTTGAACAAATCAGAGCAAGTGGGCACCGCTGTCCTAAGTAGTATTCGCTTCTATGAATCTCGAAATCCAAACCAAAATGTCCACACGAGATATACGTGGAATGACAACGGTTAGAATCCAGATGACCTTCATGTGTCAAGGCAAATGAAAATTTTGGCAGTCGCAACAAGCACATGCTATACAAACATACAGGCGATCGCTCAATGTATCGTATAGACAGAAGGCATCGACGGCACTCAATCTACAAATTCGCAGGTTTGGCCAACTTCTGATAGGCGTAGAGGGCTTGATAGCTTTGGATTACTTCCGATCAACAGCGGGCTTGATAGCTTGCTTGCTTAGATACTCTGCTGGCCATGCCGCCGCCTCCGATGATGCACGCTCCGACCCATCCGTCCAGCCGCCGACCACTGCATCCTTTCCTGTGAACTTCTGGACGACGGACTTGAAGCTGGATTGATCCGCGTCGACGTGCACCGTCTCGATGATCTTCACCGTCGCCGGCCTCGCCTCGCCCCCTCTCTTCGACATAGAAAATAGGTTTCGAATGGATGGAACACACGAGTTTCGCGTCGTCAAAAAGAACAGCGCGACCCAAAGGAGTTCGGCAAGCAAAGCCCGTCCTTGTGATCCGGTTCTTATAGCCGGTCCGGATGTCCCGTCACATCCCGAAATGATCAGAGGACGGCCTCAAACGAATAGAAAAAAATGGTTAAGATACGTGCTTGCTGAACCCGGTATGGAGTGGGGCAGCTGCGTCGCGTCGATGTTGCGGCAGCCACGTAGTCCCATGTCGAAGTCAGCGATACCGGGAGTAGCCGGCCGGCCAGAGACTGCTATTCTCTGGTCAGAACTCAGAATAGTTCACTCACCTTGCTGTTGCCTACTTGTTTTTTGACACGCTTCGACCAATGGAAACCAACCGGCGGATGCCCGAAACCTGGGGCGCTTCGGGCTCTCGCAGACCCATCATTACGGGGCCGAGAGCGGCCTCGGCATGGCAAAGAGAAATTCACTAACAAGATGATCCAGCAAGGTACCCTGACACACATCAGCACTTACGCAGAATCGATGTTAGGATATGTTATATTATTAGAGTGGATGAATCGCGCTGAAAAAGGAAATAAACAACTCGTGTACCATTCATATCGTTCAAATGTCCAACAGGACAGGATGATCCAACAAGCTACAAGTGACGCGATAGTAGCGGTCCTCTCGAGGCGCTGACAGTTGATGCACATGGCTACTCACATACTGTCTGGCGCCTTATGGAATCTGTATAGGGCAGGTAACAAATACCAGTATGGGAAAAATTACAGCGGAATGAGGGCATCAGCATACTGCTAAAGAACCAGGAAAAAAAATTATACAGAAGGAACACTGGATGGAGGGGGCGTCGATCCCTCTGATGGAGATGGCTTATCGGCTAACTCAGTTCCCTCCTTTGATGGGGCATCAATTGTCGCTTCAACGGGAACTACAGCAGGCACCTCAGTGCTACTGGAAACAGGTGCAGGAGCTGGAGTTGCAGTAGAAGGACCAGAACTGGTTGCGGCACCTGTAACCAGAGCTGGTGTAACTTCCTCAGTGCCTGGGTTTGCCGTGGCTTCCTCGTTGTCAGGAGTTCCTTTTGATTCCTCGGTGCCAGAAGCAACCGTAGCTTCTGCATTGGCGGGAGCTATATTGATGCCTGTAGCTTCTGATGGTTTTGCCTCGTCGGTGCTCTCTGATGCAGCTGGAGCACCTTGATTCATAGCGACTCCTTGTGCCTCGGGACTACCTTGCGCCATGGGAGTGCCTTGAGGCATGGTGGTCCCTTGAACCATTGGAGCTCCTTGAGCCATCGGTGCACCTATAGGTGCATTTGGATCCCGTGCAGCAGTAGGAAGGCCAGGTTTTGCAGCAGCCTTTTTAATTACAATGGGAGGTGCAGAGAGAGGAGGCATCCCAGGTGGAAGTATTTCGATGGGAGGCTTTTTCTCCGTTTCACCCAAGCTGGTGAGCTTTGGATCCTCCAGAGATGCAAGGAATGCTGCAGCAGCATCAGTTTTCAAGGTATGTGTGCCATCCATCTCCTTTTGCAACATCTTGTTCCATGCTATAACTAAGCTCCTTAATGATGGGCGACCATGGGCCTGGAGAATGAATGAGTTTTTGTAACCATTTCAGTTATATTCACTGTGGATAAGTTCAACCTAATAATAATAAAGGATATTATAACAACAGCAATGGAATAGAATGGCAGTATAAGAAAATGATTCAGTCTACAAGAACATACTGGCTCTCAACTCATGAACTGGGATAAGGTAGATGCATGAAAGAAATTAATTCAATAACGAAGTTACTTGAGCATGTAAAACAGCATCTGCCAACATCCCTGTGTCCTCCCATGCTTTCTCCATTAAGGCGTTATCCCCGAGAACTGCAGCTGCAAATGCTGCTTCACGCCCATGGCCAGCTGCAATCAAATTGCTTACCAGGCCCTGAGCAAATACACTGGTATTAGTAGTTATGCTATGAATTTATGGAAATTCGCACATATATATAATAACGCATGGTGTGTCACTAAAGGTATCCTAAAAAGTTACTGCAATTGTACACATTATTTGAACTACATAACTTTGCGACCATTTGGGGACAGAAACTTGGTTAACACAAGTAACCATTGTGAATAAGAACCCAAGTTTCCAATGTTAAACTATGAGACATAAATTTCAACCAAAATCACATACCGATAGTCTAGTAAGCTCCCCGTGGTTTGCAAGACGGAGTGCCAGGCCTCGCAGAATCTGTCCATGCAGAGCTCCCTTTACAGAAGCTGCAGCTGCTAATCTCTTCAGAACTTCACGAGCAATGTCAGACTGCCCAGTGGCATCTGCTGCGTCAATAAGGTCAAAAAACTCCTTGACAAATTTCACTATTCCCTGCACAGCGTCTGCAAGACTCTCTTGTTTAGCTTGCTTAGCTACCGCCAAATTAAGAATTTGTGTAACATCAAGAGTGGCAGTTTCTGCAGTTTCTTGTCCTACATCTCGGCTATTGCTCATTGTCAATAAACACGCAAGTGCTCTTTTCAGGTCATTGCTCTGCATTGCAAGGTCGAACTCCAACCTGAGAAGGAGCTCATCAATATTAGTTGATATCCTTTGACCATACAATTGAACTGGGACATGTGTGCTATATGCCTACAGATAGCAATGCCATCTGTACCAGAATTCTTCTGAAATAGGCAAAACAGAAAACTTACCTCTTTGATATTCCAGGTAAATGAAGAGCTTCAGTGGCATAGCCCATTCCCAGCATAAATTGAGCGAGGTCATCATGGTGCTCTCTACCAAGTCTAGTTGCCCTGCATAATTGGTTATAAGTAAAATATATTTTTCACTTTTCAGATCCTAAAGGTAACAAAATTCAGTGCTGTACAAACATACCATTTCACAGCACTGACAGGGTCCCCGTATGCTGCAAGGCAACGACATCTTATACCAGGATGACTGAGTGACAAGGCATGTGCACACATATACCTTAAAAGGACATGAACATTTCATTATTACATCCAGTGGAACATATTAATAGAAAAAGGTAACAATGTACTTTAATTGAATAAACTTTAATCACACAAACAATATATCAGGCATGAAGGAAGCTCTAGCTTTCTTATGAAACACATAAGATGCTTAAGTCTTAATAGGGTATATATTACCTATCAACAAGCCAGAGAACTCCATCTCTTACACCAACCACAACAAGAGGTCCAATAGGTCTCTTCTGTTCAGGAGGGAAGCGAGTTACTGCAACAGACACCCCTCCTCCAGCAACAGCCACTTCAGAATATCTTCTATCATCCAATTCTTTCTGAAATATGGAATCCTCTCCATCTAACTTGGATTGCTTTGGCACTATAAATGGTGGTATAGATGGAGCATGCTGAAAGGAGGCTAAACGAACAACCTGGGAAAAAGAGTGAAGTAAGAATGATTCCACAACATTCAATATATATAACTGTTAGGAATAATGGATGATTGGATTGATTGATGAATAACAGTCTCCAAGGGGTTCATATATATATGAGGCTCATGACTAAACTAGACTAGGACTAGAGAATAAGACTAGGACTAGGACTAGGACTAGACTAGGACTCTACAATTAGAGTCCTAATCCAATACTACTCATATATCCTTAAC
>VSTD030001074.1:0-13864 GCA_008808055.3 Sporobolus alterniflorus
TGCTCAGGATTGTCTCTAAGCAACACCTCCTTGTGCTCATCCAAGTACTCAGACACAATGAACATCTGTTGCAACACGTGAAAATGAGCGCAATGAAAGAAATGTGGATCTGGAGTTATAGCTTTCGTCCCAATGGTCCCTTTTCCTGTGAGCCTCCCCTGATGATGAGACTTGGGAATACCAATAGAGTTACTCGGGTCAGCGTAGTTTATGGCCCACTCCACAGCTTCCCCTGTACAGTATCCTTGTACCATGTTGCTCTCAGGGTAAGCTCAATTTCTAACGAACGACTTCAGTATACCATTGAATCTCTCATATGCACACATCTGGTGAAGGAACACATGGCCAAGTAGATTTATCTCTTTAATAAGATGAGTTGTGAAATGGACGCTGATGTTAAAAAAGGCAGGTGGAAAATAGATCTCTAGGAAGCATAAAGTTTCATAGTGCCTTTTTTCTAATGACTCGAGAGCTTCTTCACTTAGTACTTTTTAACCAATTGCATTGAAGAAAAAGCAAAAGTTTATTATAGCCTCCCAAACATTGATCGGTAGAATATTCTGAATTCCAATGCCAATCATCTGCATAAGCAATACATGGTAATCATGAGACTTCACACCGGGAGCTACTTTTAGATCTGGAAATGAAATAAGCCTTGAGATGTTCATCGAGTAGCCGGATAGTACTTTCACATTTTTCAACAACCCATAAAACTCCTTCTCATGTTTTGAAAGAGTGATGCATGATGTGGGTAGTTCCGTTTCTTTTACCGAGTCATCGAACCACAACTCTGGCCTAATTCCCATTTTCTTTAGATCAGCTCATGCATGTCCATGGTCCCTACTTTTCCCATCCATGTTAAGCAATGTTCTGAGTAGGCTCCCACACACATTCTTCTCAACGTGCATCACATCAATCGAATGACAGACGTCTAATTCTTTCCAATACGGTAGCTCCCAAAAAATTGATTGCTTCTTCCACATGTCATCTTCTTCAGTTTTCTTGCCAGTCCTTTTCCACTTACCAAGGACAACATGGACATCCTTAACCATTTCATAGACTTCATGACCTATGAGATGTGGTAGAGGATGCCTCTTCTCACTATTACCATTGAATTGATCCTTCGTACTCCAAAACAAGTGTTTCATTGGAATGTACTATGAGATGTGGTGGAGGATGTCTCTTCTCACTATTATGATTGAATTGATCCTTCGTACTCCCATGCACATTGTTTTTTGTGACTCACTCAAATACTGTGAGTATGTTTCTCTGAAACAATGTGGACATCCACAACCTACTTTATTGCTTTGCCCTGACAAGTTATGTGCCGCTGGAGAATCACTAATAGTCATAAATAAAATGGCTTTGAGACCAAAGTACTCACGCTTGTGCTCTTCCCAGACCTGCACTCCATCGTTGTACCACAACTCCTTCAGATCTTGAACCAAAGGCTTGAAATAAGTGTCGATGTCATTCCTAGGTTGTTGTGGCTCTGGTATCAATCCTGGCGTCATAATATATTTCAAAATCGTCAGCACAATTGGCTATGTGCTATGTGTGCTACTGTTCATGAATGAGTTCATGCCATCGGTGCTCATTGCGATCCTAACATTCCTTGGATCAATGGTAAATTCAGGATTTTGCAAAGCAATGTTTCACCATTGTGTGGCATCAGCAGGGTGTCTTATCATTCCGACATCCTGCTTATGCTTCTCTTTGTGCCATCGCAATAATTCTGACTCCTTGTTTGCAAACCAACACTTTAAATGAGGAATGATAAAAAAGTACCAAAACACCTTTTTAGGCACGCCTTTTCTTCTGTTTCTGTTGTAGTTCTCTTCATCACCGCCGTCTTTTCTACGATTGAATTGGTTGATTCAACAAATAGGGCATTTCTCAAGATCTTCGTACAGGGCCCATGATACAAAATGCAATCATTCTTGCACATGTGGATTTTTTCACGTCCAAACCCAACGGACAGATTATCTGTGTTGCCTCATAAATGGTCTTAGTGAATGCGTTGCCTTGAGGTAACATGTCTTTGAGGAGCGTCAATAAGTCCTTGAAACTACAATCACTCCATCCATTGCTCGCCTTCAACTAGAAAAGTTTCACCATCGCAAACAGTCTAATGTATTGAGCCACACAACCATGATAGAATGGCTTCTTGGAGTCTTCGATCATCTTCTTATATTTTGCAAGTTCACCATTACTGCATTTATCATCATCGCCTTGTCTCTCGATATTGCGTACCATCTCCTCTATGGTATGCACCTGAAACTCAATGTCACCATTGGTGAACCCTAATATATCTGCCTCATTCACATAATCATGATCTTCTTCGACACTGGTCGGGACCTCCCTCTCCACATATCAATCTCCCATCTCTGCTTCATTAAGTGCTTCCTCCCCATGTTTCTTCCACCATCGTTAATCCTCCATGAATCCATCTTGATCAAATGTGACCTCAACACATCATCTACATGACATTTCTTCTCGTTCTTGCAATGTTTGCAAGGACAACAAAGATTTCCTCTAATGTTGTCCAACATGTCTTTCTCCGTGAAATCAATAAATGCATCAAACCCTTTGATATACTCATTGCAAAGGTGTGGCCCACACATCCAACTTTGATCTGACGATATCTACGTATAAAATAACAAATTATGTGTTGAATGAGATACAACTAACAAGTTCATTCAAATTTTGACTACATGTGCTACCACATCTAACTCTAATCTAGATTCAAAAGAGCTACATCATCAAAGAAATTATGTTCCAATGATAGTCAAGATCATTGGAGTGCAGTATAAGGGGCATAAACAACAGGATTAGGGGGAGGAGAGGAGGAGATGAGAGAACTCACCCTTACAAGAATTATAATTCGTCACCACAAGATTTTTAGAGGGCAATGTTAAAAAAGGGAAAGAAATGGTAAGAACAGGGGAAGAACAAGGCAAGATTGGGCGCCACCTATTCTTCCCTAGTTGGGACCGCACTTCAACGGCGATACAAAACGGAGATGCGCCATTCTAATGCTCGTCTCTCTATAGATGGAATGGGAGATGTGCACCCTTTTGTGAAAAAGGAGACACACCTGCTTTTATGCTAGGAGACGGAATGGGAGACGCACTCGCTTTCATGATAAAAGGAGGCGCGCCCCTAGCAACACGCGTCTCCTTTACTTGCATAACCAGAGACATGCAATGGTAACACGCATCTCCCTTTTGTTAGAGAAGCGGGCGCATCTCGGCTATTAAGTTAACTCAGACGCACCGAAAAGCAGATCATCTCCTGTTTACCCACCACCGAGCCAGTTTTGCTCCTCGGGGCACAGTGCGAGCCGAGCCACATAGCCGGATTCGGCCCAGTGGCCTTGAGGTTTAAAGAAATCCGTTTCATTTTCCTTTCTAGTTTAAATTCAGCTCAAACTTTGGAAATTCTTATCTAATTGAATATCTGTCCAAAATTCATGAATCCAATTCTATTGGATTCCTAAATTCAAGTTCTATCCATGAAAAATATAAAACCAATAGTAGCACTTGAATCACATGGTTCAAATTCATTTCTTGAATCGAATCATTTAATTAATAAAACATGCATGTCATCGCATGTAGTTCCATTGTCACGGGAGGTTTTCCACAAGAAAAGGATGCCGTTGTAGTGGAGCTTAGGGGACAACCTCATGAAGCGCTATGGATGCTAACTTTTCCTTTGAGCAAGGCAAGCCCTGGTGCATATAGTACCTATAAATGAAATGTTGAGTCTTGTTTATTTATCTATAAGTATGTGATGTATTATGCACTATGTGTAGGGTTCTTGAATGAATGGTGATAGATTGCATGGTAGTACCCTTCCATATTATCCTTATTGTAGATGTATTACCTTTTATACGACTAGATGTACTATGCTTAGTTGATAGTCATCGATAGAAGATGAGTGGTAGGTCCCACTCATATGTAGGACCTCTTTTTCATAAACTAGAAGGATATTTTGGATATGATGAGTAGAGGCTATGTTTATGTTCATGTTGTTGTTGTGACCGGGCGGGGCAAATAGGGGAAAGTGGATCACTCGGAAGGGAAAGGTGGGGAGAGGGTCATGGCTATTCCATGGTTCCAAGGTGATAGCCCTCGCGTGTGTCGATTAAGGACCGCATTGTTTTGGCCCCGTTGGTCATTGCTATTATCTTGGTTATTATTGTATTACTTTAATAATGTTGTTAATTCCCTTAGTGGTGTTTGCTTTATGCATGTTATAGTTTATGGGTGCAAACCTAATATCCTGTCTTAATTAAAATGGCTAAAATATTGAAAGTAAGGATTAACTGTCAGTCGTTGTGTCTTTAGCCCATCAAACCTTATTATCTTGCATGTCTAGGAGTCGGCTATTTATGGCCACATTGACGGTTCAGTCTTACTGAGCTTTAGCTGCTCAGGCTTTACCTTGTTGATCTAACTGTGTGCAGATAGTTTTTTCTCTCCCTTCCGGTGATGCCGATGGCGGTCACCAGTGAGAGGTCCAGATTCGACGGTTGGATCATGTACTGGGAGACCCCGTAGGCGTTGACTAGATCTGAGGGCAACAACTTAGGATAAGGTGTTGCCCTTGTATCATCAAGTGTATCGCTTCTGCATCTACATGGAAGAGAACCAAATTATAATATTCTTTCAGAATAGATGGCGTATTACTCGAGGTACGCAACCGGAAAGAAAGGTGTTATGCTTAGATTCTCATTGCTGCAGCTAGTCACATCCGAACTTGGAGCAGTTCCTATTCTCGAGGCGCAACCAATGCAATCATTACCTTGTTCATGCGGTGTTTTGGCACATCCTAGATATTGGCACTGATCGTCATGTACCCACTTGCCGCTCCTTGGCCAATTGAGTGCACGACATCGTTGACCGTGCACTGAAGCTCATCTCTGCTCTGAAGTTTCCACCATCGGAGGATGTTCCCCTATTGACCTTGTGAGCAGGGCATCACATCTACTTCTGTAGCTTCTCTGCTGAAGGATCAGCAACCCGCGGACCAAGAGATTCCTTTGCTTGAGCTATCTGGATCTTCCTATTCTCAATCGAGCTACCCTGCATCGGTTCTTACTCCTTGGATTCTCCTCATCCCTAAATCTCAGGACGAGATTTCTATAAGGGGACAAGGCTATAACATCCCCATGTTTAAATGCTTCCTTTGTACCCTAATCATCGCCATAACCGTTGAATCAATCCAAATTCACAAATTCTATTAGAATTCAATTCAAATTCAAGCTCAGAATTGTATTTGAATTTTAATTCAAATCCTGTTGCGATCCAGTCAAAGTGGTCAACAGGAAAGTTGCTTCAAATATCCTAATCTACCTCCTGTAAAAATTTCATATTTTTCATAGGCCTCTAGATATTTTTCATTCAATTTAATCTTTGAATATGTAATTATGGAAATTGTTATTCGAATTTCCAGAATAACTCCTTCCTAAACGTCTGGACTCACGTCGACCTGAGCCGCCAGCCCATTCGCCTGTTTAACCGCACTGGGCGGTCCCACCCCTCAACCTTTGTGTGACTTCTTTCCCCAATCGCCGTCCGGCTCTGCCGCGCACGCCACCGACCACACGCCCACCCATTGGCCACCAACCCCGTTGCCCTGTCTGCGCAGTTCTTTTGGAAGTCTCTCACCCACTCATGCGCTGGCCCGGCTGCTGTCTACCAAGTACTGCCAAGCTGCCATGGCGGCAGCATCGCCATCTCGCCCGGACAAGCGACATCCCGACAAGGTTTCACCCTGACCAACGCATTCCTCAACACGTGCCGCCATGCTCGCCCAACCCGCGTCACCCCGCCTGGCACGCATGACCGCCATTGGCCACCATGGCAGGGATTCCCACCCACACGCCTCCTTGCTCGGCCAGCCACCCCATACAACTGCCCCCCCCCCCACCAGCTCTTTCTCCAAGGCTCCCACCACACCCAGCCAATCATGGCACCCTCCGTCTGCCGTTCGCGCGTGCGCCATTCGCACCCACCACGACATTGACTGCGCCAATGTGCCAGCGCATCTCCCGATCGACCGCTTTGACCCCCAGGCAATGCGCGTATATAAGGGAGTGCCTTGCCACTTGTCCGACCCTCGCCGTCAGTTCTCATCTCCGGCAAGCCACCCGCTGTGATTCCCCTGCCCTGCCACTGCGGCTAGCCATCGCCAGGCCACCTCACCACCCCTCCTCCTTCATGCGCAAGTCCTAAAGCTGCCCCGAGTCTCAGAGCCACTCTCGAAGCCAACACCGGCACCCTTCCTTCACTAGAGCGCCACCGCACAGGAGCCGCGCCACCGCCAATCTCCCCTCTTCGATGAGCGAGTTGCCGACGCCCTCCCGTTATCCTTCCCTTGGTCTGGCATGACCCTAACCTCCCGCGGACTGTGTAGGTACCATAGGAGCAACTCCCACTGCCGCCAGTGGCCGCCATCACTGCGCCACTGCCATTCACCGGTGTGCCGCGCCCCTCCCATCGCCAGCCGTCTTTCGTGCTCTCTGGTCCTCAGGACCGTGCCAGGCGCATGCGCGGTAGGTCAATGGTGCTCACCGAGTAGATCTCGTGGTTGCTGGTGCTTTGTTGTGCTGCCGCTGACCGCGCTGTGCCGGGTGCCACGCTAGCGCACCGTGCACCAGGGCAGTGCCCACGCGCGCTTTGGCGGTGTGACGGTCGTGCGCACCCCTTGGGCCAGCCCGTCACTCATGGATCGTGTGAAGTGCCACTGAGTGGTCGGGCCAAGCAGGCCACTCGTGCAGTGCGAGCCAGGCCGCATAGCCGGATTCGGCTAGTGGCCTTGAGGTTTAAAGAAATTCGTTTCATTTTCCTTTTTTGTTTAAATTCAGCTTAAACTTTTCAAATTCATATCTAATTGAATATATATCTAAAATTCATGAAACAATTCTGTTGGATTCCTAAATTCAAGTTCTATTCATGAAAAATATAAAACCAACAGTAGCACTTGAATCACATGGTTCAAATTCGTTTCTTGAATCAAATCGTTTAATTAATAAAATGTGCATGTCATCGCATGTAGTCTCATTGTCGCAGGAGGCTTTTTGCAAGAAAAGGAGGTTGTTGTAGTGGAGCATGGGGGACAACCTCATGAAGCACTGTGGATGCTAACTTTTTATTTGAGCAAGGCAAGCCCCGATGCATATAGTACCTATAAATGAAATGTTGAGTCTTGTTTAGTTATCTATATGCATGTGATATATTGTGCACTACGTGTGGGGTTCTTGAATGAATGATGGTATGTTGCATGGTAGTACCATTTTGTATTTTTCTTGTTGTAGATGTATTACCTTTTATACAACTAGATGTGATATGCTTAGTTGATAACCATAGGTAGAAGATGAGTGGTAGGTCTCACTCGCATATATGACATCTTTTTTATGAACTAGAAGGATATCTTGGATATGATGAGTAGAGCTATATTTATGTTTATGTTGTTGTTGTGACTAGGCGAGGCAAATAGGGGAAAGTGGATCACTCGGATGGGAAGGGTGAGGAGACGTCGTGGCTATTCTGAGGTTCCAAGGTGGTAGTCCCCGCCTGTGTCGATTAAGGACCGCGTCATTTTGGCCCCGATGGATAAGTTTTGATTTGTACTGACCACATGTCGGGTTTATGGGGCCCGATAAACCTAATAGCCCAGTAACTACTTTGTCGAATCATTCATCACTGCTTCGAGGTGGTTTGCTGGAGGGAGAAAGAGACAACCATAGATGACGGCCAAGCCGGACGATCGCTGGGGTCAAGACTTCATCTCGGGAGCAGGGGCCCAGTTTTGACTTAGTAGAGACTTTACAGACGGTTGTCGTGCGTGAGACCCGAGAGGCCAAGCGTATGATGTGTTGGTCAGGTTCTTCCCCTGCATGATGTACACCGATTTGAATTGCTGCGACACTCTCAGATATAAGTGACCGCTTGCTCGTTGCTGTCATCTTGTAGTGTCTTGTTGTATTGATGGCTTGGATTAGAGGATGTTGATTGTGGTTATGATTATCTTAGTTATTACGATATTATTTTAATAATGTTGTTAATTACCTTATTGGCGCTTGCTTTATACATGTTATAGCTTATGGGGGTAAACCTAATATCCTGGCTTAATTAAAATAGCTAAAATATTGAAAGTAAGGATTAACTCCTAGTCGTTGTCTTTAGCCTGTCAAACCTTAATGTCTTACATGTCCAGGAGTCGACTATTTATGACCACGTTGATGAACCAGACTTGCTAAACTTTAGTTGCTCAGGTCTTACCTTATTGATCTAACTGTGCACAGATAGTTCTTCTCTCCCTTTCAGTTATGTCGATGATGGTCACCGGTGAGAGGTGCAGACTCGACGGTTGGATTATGTACTGAAAGACTACGTAGACGTTGACCGCTTCTGAGGGTGGCATCTTAAGATAAGGTGTTATCCTTGTATCGTCAAGAGTATCATTTTCATATCTACGTGTAATTTTCACTGTAAAACTCTGTTGTATCAAAACTTGAAACAAAATTATAATATTTTATATTCATATCACTTAATTTATTATTTATATTTATATACTTGTGAATTTTTTCTTAATCAAGAATCCTTCAATATAATCATGCCCGTCATTTTAAGATGGGATGTTCCACTGACCGCATGTACGTCACGCGCGTCAACATCGCGCACAACCGGCTGTCTGGTACCCTGCTCCCGCTCGCCGGCACGGCGCGGCTGCTGTCGTTCGACGCCACCAACAACTCCTTTGAGGGCGGGTTCCCAGCCCAGTTCGGCCGGTCGGCGTCGCTCAGCGCCTGCGCCTGGGCAGCAACGCGCTCTCCGGGCCCATCCCGCTGTCGCTGGGCGGGATCACGTCGCTCACGCTGCTCAACGTGTCGGACAACGCGCTCACCTGTGGCATGCCCGGCATGCTCGCGCAGTGCAGGCAGCTCGGTCTCGTCGTGCTCAGGCGCAACCGGCTGTCGGGTCCGGTCCCGGACTAGGTCAGCTCGCTGCCTCAGCTCGGGGGGCTCACGCTCTCCGACAACGTGTTCACCGGAGCGATCCCCGTCCAGCTCAGCAACTGCTCCAAGCTCCTCAAGCTCTCGATCGACGGCAATCAGATCAATGGAACAGTGCCGCCTGAGCTCGGCAGCTTGGCGTCGCTCAACGTGCTGAACCTCGCGCGCAACCAGCTCTCCGGCCCGATCCCGACGACGATCGCCAAGTTGACTAACCTCTACGAGCTGAGCTTGTCCCAGAATTACCTGTCCGGGACGATTCCTCCGGACATCGGCAAGTTGCAGAGCTTGCTGGACTTGAGCGGCAACAATCTCAGCGGCCACATCCCCGCGTCCCTCGGCTCGCTGTCCAAGCTGGAACACCTGAACCTTTCTCACAAACGCTCTGATTTGGGGAAGTCCCGTCGCAGCTCGTCGGCATGAGAAGCCCGGTGCAGCTGGACCTGTCTAGCAACCAGCACGAAGGCAGACTCGGCGCTGAGTTCTCCCGCTGGCCGCAGGACTCGCTCGTCGGCAACGCCGAGCTCTGCGGCAGCCCATTGCGAGGCTGCAGCGGCAGCGGCCCCGGCACGCGTCGGCGCTCCACTCGGCGTCCATCGCGCTGGTCTCTGCGGTGGTGGTCCTCCTCGTCATCGTGCTCGCGCTGGTGGCGGTACGGCGCCGTGGGCGGCGGTCCAGGGAGGTGAACTGCACGGCGTCGTCGACGACGAGCTCGATCGGGGGGCGCGACGAACGGGTCGCTGGTGATCAAGGGCTCGGCGCGGCGGGAGTTCCGGTGGAATGCGATCATGGAGGCCACGGGGAACCTGAGCGACCAGTTCGCCATCGGCTCCGGAGAGTCGGGCACGGTGTACCGGGGCGGAGCTTCCCACCGGCGAGACGGTGGCGGTGAAGCGGATCGTGCACGTGGACAGCGACGCGCTGCTCCACGACAGGAGCTTCGCGCGGGAGGTCAGGATCCTCGGCCGCGTCCGGCACCGCCACCTGGTCAAGCTGCTCGACTTCGTCAACTGCCACGACGGCAGCATGCTCGTGTACGAGTTCATGGAGAACGGCAGCCTCTAAGACTGGCTCCACGGCGGCGACCGGAAGAAGCGGGTGCTCGGCTGGGACGCGCGGCTCAAGGTCGCCGCCGGGCTGGCCAGTGGCCAAGGGCGTCGAGTACCTCCACCACGACTGCGTGCCAAGGATCGTGCACCGGGACACCAAGTCCAGCAACGTGCTCCTCGATAGCGACATGGAGGCGCACCTCGGCGACTTCGGCCTTGCCAAGGCTGTCGCAGAGAACCGGCAGGCCGGCTTCGGCAAGGACTGCACAGAATCTGCTTCCAGATTTGCAGGAACATATGGGTACATTGCTCCAGGTAACCTCGATCAGACCCTGAAATCGATCACCATCAGAACACATTTTTATTCAGACACTGGCAGTAAGTTTGTGCTCATTATCTTACGGTTGTTACGGTTCTGTGCAGAGCGTGCTGACTCCCTGAAGGCGACTGATAAGAGCGACGTCTACAGCATGGGCATTGTGCTCATGGAGCTCGTCACCGGGCTCATGCCCACGGACCAAGACCTTCTGCGGCGACATGGACATGGTGATGTGGGTGCAGTCCGGGATCAACGCGTCGCAACCGGTCCGGGACCGGGTGTTCGACCCGGCTCTGAAGCCTCTCGCGCCACGCGAGGAGTCGCCAGTGCACCAGGCCAGCGACGAGGCAGGTCTCCGATCTGAGCTCTATGTTTCGCAAGATTATTATCGAGCGGGCGAGCACGAGCGTTAGGACGTCAATGACTTGGAAAACTTGCCTAGGAGCTGCTTTTTCTCTGATTCTTACGTCTTATTTTGATATTTAGCAACAAAGTGAACAGAGTAAAGAATCCCCTCTGCTTGGATTGTTTGGTTGTTAATTTGACCGGGTTTGGAGATGGTTGTACAAGCACCTGAAACGTGAAGGTACGGAAGTATAACAAAGTTCGCAATGGGTTATATCCTTTTCATGCCGCTCAGAAAAGAAAAAACTGAAACAGAAGTGTAACAGTACCGTGACCGTTATATGAAAGAGGCAGTGCTTAAGTACTAAAAAGGCGACATGATTGTTTCACCTTTAAATCGCTATGCTTGGCCAATATAAAGTATTTTGAATTATTTGCGTCAAATGAAAAGGGTCATGAAAAATGTCTAATGACAGTGAGAGGAGCAGAAGAGCGAAGTTACCAATGCAGAATCACAACAATTGGAACTGAATAATTTTTGGCAAGCCATCAGATCCAGGTGTCAGAACATGTATCAGAGGCAAACCATCAGATTCATTGTGGAACAACATTTTATTACAATGCCAGAGTTGAAATGTGGAAGACACTACAGCAACTAAGAGGCAGTCCTGAGTCCTTGACAAGTTGCAAAAATTCAAGTCGTTTGCAAACAAATTTTAACATCTAATCTTCATCATCATCTGCAGAAGTGGAACAGAAGCTTGTCAGATGCCAAGAGTACTAATGAAAAACAGCATTTTAAACGGTGTGATTAAAAAGGTTCATTGGCGCATCCATTTCAATGCCAACTAAACATCCAAATCACAACTGACAGAGTAGAGTAGCAACATCCAGGCACATACAATTCTGCAGCCCTGCTCTTTGTTCCTATCGCTTCCTTATTAAAAAATGGTAGTAACAGTGTAATGACTACAAACTTGAATCCTGAACATGTATCTACATGCAGACTGAGTTGCGCCTTTTTTAGGTAAAGAGAAATAAAATTTGCTGATATCCCTTTTTTTGTTGGTTCCTATCTTTTACAGGATACCATTGCTATTCCATGGAACATACTATCCAATTCATCACTCAAAGTCTTCCTATTATTTTGTTAGCTATTTGTTATGAACTGTTACACTGCTATTCTAAAAAGTTAGTGTGCAAATGAGATCGAGGAGGGCAATGGATTAAATAAGCCCATAACAAAGTTTGATAAGCGGGAGTTTTTTTAATCATTTCTGTTTCATTTAACAAACCAAAACAAATAATGCAAGAATGAAATGTACAAATATAATGAAAATAAGATGCATCCCTTAATCTTGTGGTTCATTTAAAACCCCAAACCAAAAAAGGCAAGAGGCATTGTATAAATGGAGTGAAAATAATATGGTGAACTTGATGCAAGTAATCGTTGGTAATTTTCTTGTCACAGTTAATGAGCAGCAATACAGTCAATGTGGTCGGTCCTTGGAAGCTTCTGAACAACAAAACAAGAATGATGAACAAATATTCAAAAGACGAGAAGTGTGCACAGATTCAAAACAAGGATGTATTTTAGGTTTGTATTTGATCCAAGGATTTTCTAAGCAAATCAAAATAATATCTTTATAATGTGGATACGACCAGAGATAGTGCTGAATTAAAGCATCCTCACACCAAGGTAATAATACAGGCATACCGCGAAAACTAACATCAGTGTAGCAAGGAGAATACTCCTCATGCCCATAGCAAATACTATTAAAGTTGGAGATCCCATGGGTGAAGTCCCTAAGCATGCTATTCGAGAACTACTGTAGAATTAAATGTAACTGTCTTAGGAGATTATCAAAAGATCAATCAACACTTATTTGTTCTCTCTTTGCAGGGATGGCTCTAAAAATACACCCGTCATCACAAGCAGAATTAGAGTCAAATCCTATCAAATAAATCCATCTGGGAGATCTTAATACTGCAAACTTCAGTGCATCCGTGTAGCTGTTTGGGTTCATTCAGGATAAGGCATAGCACTAATTTTTTTTAGAGAAATATAGGAATCTAAGGATGTTTATCAGGAGGCTTTTAGTTAACCTTGAACACCAATATAATAAGCGAAAAACTTCTGAGACATTTCAGGCCCTTGAAATTCATGTTTGACCATTGCTCCACATGAAACTTAAGGATTTTTTGGGAATCTACAGCTTAGACTCGATTCCATTGTTACTTCATTAAATTAACAACATAGAGAGCTAGAAAATATAAATTTATCACTACCACCAGGATAACCAAATTGACATAACTTTTAGGCCTTGTTGTAGAGATTAAGGATTTCAAAAGATCAACTGTGACATAGGACATACTAGCAATTATTTGAGCTCTCACTACTAGCATAGCTAATCAACATTCAAATTTGAAAAAAATCCTGAAGCGTTGGAATAGAATGATACAATTCACTAAGTAACTCTTCTAGTAAAATTTCCTAGATAAAAAGGTATATCAAAGTGGGCACTACTTGCATCAGTGTAGCAAGCATGTAGAACACAAGAATTCAAAGGCCAAAATGTAAGAGGAAGTAGACACAAACCAAAGTAACGCCGCTCATTGGCTTGCTTCGCGCGCTCGAGCATCTTGTCAAGGTCCTCCTTAAGCTTCTCATCAAACTTTACCAGCTGGTTCACGAACACTGCGCCCAGACCCATCCCCAATACATGTTCCCAAGGATCTAGAACAATTAAGAAATGAAGATGCATAAGAAGGAATCACAAAATCTACAGGGAGACTGGTACAGAGCTAAACACTAAAATCATGAATAGCATGAGGAAAAGTGCAAACCAAAAGGCCCACTATTTCAACAGTACGACCTTCAAATCACGTAAAATGGTTAATTAAGAGAAACAATAAGCAGAGCGTGAACTCAAATTTTCAAACTATGTGGACCAAATCCCAGGTTACCGCCAACAAACCAAGCCGCAATCCGAGTCCACGGAATCTAAATCAAGAACCACGCCGCATCTAGGACCCCCGAGACCAGCAGACACGTTCAGACCCATCAGAATACTACAGGGAAGGCGCAAAACATCGAAGATCAGATGGAATCAAGCGCCAGAACGACGT
>VSTD030001075.1:0-13863 GCA_008808055.3 Sporobolus alterniflorus
GTTGTTGTAGGCTTATGAGTCATTTACCACTTGAAGCCCTTGCTTGTCTAGAAGTCTGGCCGCTTGGTCACGATGGGTCAGTCTTGCTCAGTGTGGTCGCTCAAGCTTTACGTTGTTACTCTTTGTGTGCAGGATTCTTCTTCTTTCTCTTTCGGCGATGCCGATGACAGCTAGCAGTGGGAAGTCTATGCTCCTAAGAGCTGGATTATGTACTGGAACCCGTCGTAGGCGTAGAGTTGCTAAAGAAGATTTTCACCTATAGGACGAGGTAAATACTCTTATGACATCGAGTTAAAAGCTTTCGCTAAAGCGTTATGCTTCCACAAATATGTTCTATCTTTTGAAGCCTCTTCTGCTTCTCAACCTTGTAATCTTGAAACCAAAGTTGTAATAACTTAATTTTCACTTTAACCATGGTTTGTATGCTTCGTATGTGTATTTGTTGCATTCTCGCTTCATCGAGAATCACCCGATCGATCTTGAGGCGATGGACCCCTCATTTTTGAGGTGGTTCTATCATAGTGACCTACTTAAGATTGGGGGTCATTAGCAAGGTACCATGGCAAGAATTGACATTTAACCCTTAAGTAAATTAATTCTTAATGGTTAAACTATTGAAAGGGAGGAAACAATTAATTAGCATACATAGTCATCATGTAAAGGTAGGAAACTATTTTTTCATGATGGTAATGTAAAGATAAACTTTTGAGCAAGGTTTCATTATTTTTGGACTTCTAGATAATTAGCTATGATTTAATCTTTGATTATCAAAGATTAACAATTATTTGAAAATTCATAAATGAAATAAATGAGTTTTATATTTTTATTCCAGAGAAGTCAGTTAAATTCAAAGATTTGAAGTGATTTCATATTTTTCCTAAATTTATTCAAATGTCTACAAATTTCAAACCATTTCAATTTCATTTGATTTATACCAATTTAAATCCGATGAAAAATGACATTGTGCATCTCGGGCTCAACCCGTTCCGAGGCCAACAAGGTGCACAGTGGCATCCGGCCTACCGAGCCCACTAACCAACCTAGCTGGGCGGCCTTCTGCGGCCAATGTTGCAGTCCGACGCGTAGAGCACGCACAGGATGTGGTCACCTCGTGCGGCGTGGCCGGGACGCGAGGAGCGGCGCGCTCACCGACGGCTCACCGGTGGACCATCGGTCACCGAGGTTGGGCTACACCTCCTACATGGTCGACGGAAGACGCCGCTACACCAGAACCGATGGAAAGGGCATGGGAGATGGGGGCTCCACTGGGAGGCAAAAACGTACCAACTGTGACGAGGTGTTCACGGTGGATAGAATGGCTCCGACGGTTGCGTCGACTTGGAGGTGACCTACAGCACAAGGAGAATTCTCCGGAGGTGTGAGACAAGTAGGATTCGAAGGAAAGTAGCTCGGCGCACGCGGCACGGCACTCACCGACATTCAATCACAGCGATGATGAGATTTCGCCTAGGGCCGGCGGTGGTCGATCCTGAGCTTTGGAAACCTAGGCAAAACGTGCGCATGGGTGAGCTGGTCTTTTGACCGGAAGTAATCAGCCGACGGTGCGGTAATGGCAGTTTTCACCAACGGACTCAAGCGGTGGCAGGCGACTCTATTCTTGCGATGGCGTCGAGGGGAAAAGGAAGAGGAGAAGCGGCGCACGTTGATGAAAGAGGCTTTTTATAACCGTGCGATGCCGATCGGCTGACCCACGTGACATTGTGCGTGTGGTGCGGCGGCAACATTTTGCCGACACATGGCGCAGGGTGCATGCGCAAGTGGGCGCCATTTTGCCTAGGGTGCAAAGTGAGAGAGCATGCGGTGCGCCAGGCGGTGGGCCGGCCCAGTTCATTTAAAAATTAAATTTTCCTATTCTGACTAAAACTTGAAAATTGACAAAACCATCCTTCCAAACTCAAAAAATCACCAAATTTTGTGAGGTGGCAGTTTAAATCAAAAGGAACAACTTTACTTTTAGGATGACATTCAAATTCCAAAACGAGTTTGAATTACAAAATCAGGAATGAATAAGATTTGAATTTGGTTTAATTTTATGGGGGCTTCAAACCTAGGAGAAAAAACTGGATAATTCACCAAAAATCTATATTGACATGACCTTCATGAATGTGAATTTAGATGGCCTCACTTGTATGCAAAAATTTGAAGATATAACACAAGTGGCAATTGAACTTGATTTGATAATATTCAAAGAGGATTTGAATTTGAATACAAACTCAAGCCAAGTTTACACTATAGATACACTGTAGATGCATTGTAGCTGCTATAGTGATACTTAGGGTGTCACTGCCCACCCCATAAAAAGAGATCTCGACCTGAGATTACAAAAGGGAGAAGGGTTCTAACAGCAATAATGAACAGATGCACATTTCCTCACTACCGCGGCAAGAAGTCTGGATGGTGAGAACGAAGAAAGTCCTCGCTTTCCCAAGTGGCTTCTTCCTCGTAATGGTTGCTCCATTGTACCTTAAAGAACTTGATAGTCTTCTGCCTTGTGACACGATCTTTCAGATCTAGTATCTTGATCGGACGCTTTGGGTATGTCAAGTCTGCTTTGAGCGGTATCACTTCTAGAAGTACTACATCTGATGGTGCCTTTAAACACTTCAATTGTGACACATGGAAGATGTCGTGGACACTGGCCAATGAAGGCGGTAAGTCCAACTTTTATGCCATGGGTCCACACTTTTCCCGAATGGAAAAAAGTTCAATGTAGTGGAGTGCTAACTTACCTTTCATTCCAAACCTCTTCACGTCTTTCATCGGTGAAACATGCAGATAGACATGATCTCCAACTTCAAACTCCAATGGTTGACATCTCTTATTAGCATAGCTTTCTTGACATGACTTCACAGCCTTCCAATTGTCTTGGATGTGACATACTGTCGCTTCAGCCTCGGTGATGAGATTGGGGCCAAAGATTGCCTTCTCTCCCAGCTCGATCCAATTGAGAGGGGTGCGGCAACAACATCCATACAAAACTTCAAATGGTGCCATCTTGAGACTTACTTGATAACTATTGTTATACGAGAACTCAATTCATGGCAGCCTCTTGTCCCAGCTGCCCTAATGCTCCATTCCACATGCCCTAAGCATATCCTTCAGGATCTGATTTACTCGCTCTGTCTGGCCATCCATCTGCGGTTGATAAGTTGAATTGTTGATCAAGTGGCTTCCGAGGGAAGTATGCAGTTGCTCCTAAAAGCGGGCAACAAACTGGGACCATCAATCAGAAATGATCATCTTCGGAACATCATGCAGACACAGGATGCGAGCAATGTATTTCTTCGCGTACTTCTCTATTGTGAAGCGGGTGTGCATGGGTATAAAGTGGACAGACTTGGTGAATCGATCGACAATCGCCCATATCGAATCAACCTTGTGTGCAGTCGAAGGTAAGCCCACAATGAAGTCCATGTTGATGTCTTTCCACTTTCAATCTAGAATACTCAAGGGTTGCAACAATCATACAGGTTTCATGTAGTCAACCTTAACCTTCCTACAGGTATCTCATTCTGACACATAGCGAGCAGTCTCACGCTTCATCCTTGTCCACTAAAATTGTTTCCTCATGTCATGGTACATCTTGGTACTACCAGGATGAATGGAGTACCTCGACATATGGGCTTCGTCCATAATCTTCTTCTTGAGTGCTTCTTTCTTTGGCACAACAGTCCAATCCTTGAATCATAAGGTTCCTTCCAAATCCTCACGAAAGCAGTTGACCTTTGGTTCACCTTCTAACAATCTTCTCCTCGGTTGTGCCATACCTTCATCATTCTTTTGAGTGTCAATGATCTCTTCCCTCAACAGGGGTGTGAGTATGATGTTGTGCAGTGACAAATCAGTGAGCCTTGTGACTCAGCGTGTCCACAACTACATTTGTCTTGCCTGGATGATAGTGAACTTCCAGCTCATGGTCCTTGATCAACTCAAGCAATCTTCATTGCCTCATGTTCAGGTCCAGTTGCGTGAAGATGTACTTCAAGCTCATGTGGTCTATGTAGATGTGAGCCACATTACCAAGCAAGTAATGTCACCATATCATCAATGCTAATACAAATGTCACTAACTCAAGATCATGAATAGGATAGTGCTCCTCGTGGTGTCTTAGTTGTCATGAGTAATAAGCAATCACTCTCCCTTCTTGCATATGGACACATCCCAATCCGGTGCTGCAGGCATCACAATACACGTCAAAAGACTTAGCGATGTCAGGATGTGCTAGCACTGGTGATGTGGTGAATAGCCTCTTCAATGTATGAAATGCTTCACCACAAGCTTCGCTCCAGACATACTTCATTCCTTTCTTCAACAGCTCGGTAATTAGCCTGGAGATCTTGGAGAAGTTAGGAATAAATCTTCAATAATAGTTAGCCAATCCAAGGAAGCTGCAGACTTGATGTACAATCCTCGGTGGCTACCATTCCAACACATCACATACCTTGCTAGGTCCACCACGATTCCTTCAGATGATATCACGTGACCCAAGAATGACACTTCATCCAACCATAACTCGCACTTGCTGAACTTAGCGTACAACTTGTGGTCTCGTTGTCATTGAAGCACAATACAAAGGTATTTCTCATGTTCTTCCATACTCTTAAAGTACACCAGAATATCGTCAATGAAAACCATGACATACTTGTCCAACTCTAGCATGAACATGAAGTTCATGAGATACATGAAGTGTGCTGACGCGTTGGTCAACCCAAATGACATGACTAGATACTCATAAAGGATGTATCTAGCGGAGATCACCTTGTCACCGTGATGCCATAGGAAGAAGCGAAACTCGATTTGATGCTCTGTAGGCCAAGAACTGTGGGCTCGTCGAAGCTTCCATCGCACCGTCGTGGGCGGTTGGCCACACTACCGATTGTCGCACCGCCACCCCACCAGGACCGCCCTCGGTCGTCCGTGTTAGATTGAACAGCCCAGATTAGAAGCAGTGTACCCCTTCATTTTCATAAAATCCAAGCCATCCATCTCCAAATCGGCGGTCGAGATCGATTCACTACACTGTTAATCCATGGACCGCTCAACCGTGCACTCAATTCACCGGTCTGTGAACCTTTTCTGTAGGTATTTGTTTAGAAAAATAAATCTGAAATGTTTTCATCCTAAGTGTAAAAATGTTTTCTAAAACATTTTTACACTTAGGACCCTTGGCGGTTTTGTAAATCCTTTTTGGATCCAATCTTTTCCTTTATAAAAATAATTTTGGGTTTATTTATTTAAAATCTTTTACATATTAGCCCCTATCCTTTTAGTTATTTATTTTCCAAACATTTTTTAGTATAAAAATAATTTGTTTTAATTCTAGAAAATTTCAAGTCTTGTCTTTTTACATATAAACCCTTTGCTTTTATTTTTTTAAATATCAGTCCCTAAAGTTTTACAAAAACATCCCTTAACTTTTTTAAAATTATATTTTAGTCCCTATAATTTTACATTTTAGTACCTGATTAACTTTTCATAATGAGGATTAGGTCCCTATCTTAATTAAGCTTAATTATTTTTAGATCTGCTATCTTTAAACATTCATAACTTTTTAACCATAACTTCGATTCAAGCGATTCTTGCGCTCACGCATTTGTACAAATGAGTAGAATCTTATCGGGGTCTAGTACCCCGGGTACCGTGAGTCACCGGTTATGACCCAAAATTTCAAATACGACTAATTCCATCTAGCGGCAAACGGTTGGGGATCCATACATCCCGTACTGGATAAGGACCCACCACTCTAGACTGAAGAGGGGCTACCAACCTAAAAAGAACAAATCCCATAAACGATCCATGCCTTCACTTTTCCACCCTACGATGGATGTGGGCAGGTAGGATTTCGCCACATGTCTGCCAGTCCCACCTCCCTCCTCAACCCGGGGCAAGGCCTGGGCCTTCAGTCAAAGACGCCCAGAGGCTTCTAGCAGCGGATAAGCATTGCCAGCCTCGGGGCCTCAGGAAGTGGTGGCCTTAGGCGCCTGTCACGATGGGACGTAGCCACAGGAGCCCACGCGCATCTAGTAGCATGTACTCAAATGTCGAATCCATCCCATCGCCGTCTGACGTAATAGTTAGACCAGGGTTACACGCCTAAACCCCATGATGGCTCTAACATAAGGTAAACATATCCTGGTAAAAACAATGTACTCCATGTAAAACTCGGTAACAAAGGTACCCAAGCGGTCAACTCTCCACTAAATATTCAAGCCCGGGGGGCTTCACATCCCCAAAAAGGCACCGCCGCCTACAGAAGCGATGAGACAAGAAAGGGCCTGGCAGGAGGCCCTATCCCCTCATCTGATGACTGTAGGCATAGGACGGTGTAGGGGACAGGCTAGCCCATCCACATCAACCCCATGTGAGAAGGCTTAGCAGCCAAGTAAAGCCACATCACGCAGCAACGTCTCCAAGAACCGTCCCGGGCATCGTCCACCTCAACGCCAAGAATGTCTAGGAACTGAGAAGAACACCCAAGAGCCAAGAAGAATGCCATGGAAGCCCTGATAGAACTCTATGAACCGATCTCCTCAGTCTAGGGCCCCACTGGCCATATAATTTACTCCCGCATGTCTATAAAAGGCCCTCTACTCTTTAGACAGAGGGTATGTGATCCATTTCCCCCTTCACCACATGAACTTCTCGAGCGCTCTGTTCACCCCTTTGTAACACATGTTCATCTTCAATATCAAGTCGCTGGATGTATGGCTATTACATCTAAGGAGGGGCTCGAACCAGGATAGATCATTTTGTGCTTTGTAGTTCGTAAGACCACCTCAAAACTGGAATGTGTGATCTTGACCACTCTGTTCTTGCCGGTGTAGAAAACACCGACAGTTGGTGCGCCAGGTAGGGGGATTTGCAGTGTGCTTTTTCTCTAGACGTTCTGATGGTTCCATCATCGGTGCTCACTGTCGCTGCTAACGGTGAACGCCTGTCGTGCGAGTTCATCACCGACTGCTTCAACGGCCTAAGCCTCTCTCCTAGGAGGGATGGTTCGGATGCCGCCGTCATGGGCTCATCCCATAGCAGGCCACCATCTCCTCTGTGTGCCATGATAGGGGACTCCAACGAGGAGTTCCACACGGCTTCTGATGGAGAAGGGTGGATCGACCTCCCCTCTCCCAGAAGGCACAACACAGGGGGCTTCACCCGCCCCCACCACAACCATATCGTGGCCGGTGAATACTCCGACCACTCAAGATATGGCGACGATTCCACCGCGACAAGCGGCGCCGTGGCTGGACACCGACCTCCCTTTTGAACAATGGCGTGCCCATCAGGAGGAGAAATGAGCGCAAGCCCACGCTCAGCCGCCCTATGCCAAGTAGGAGGCAGCGCAACGATGTAACAAGCTAGCTAATGGGCAAGCGGCCACCGCGGCACGAGCCCTCGCTCGGGGTGGAGAGGATCCTAATGATGGACTACGTCTCCACCCCAGCTTGGGCCCAAGGACTGGCTCCCACCGTCAGCCGTGAGGAGGGCCACGCCGAGGCCACTATGGCCAGACCCCCAAAAGCCTCGCCTCCACCCACCACCGATGGAGTGGACAAGATGTACCACCAACTGGTGGAGATCCATGCCAATGCCACCGCGCAACTAGCGGAGTGCATCCGCTGTGTCGATCTAACCCAACCCCTAACGCGGCTCACACCGGCGTTGGTTCGTGAGGACCCTCCGCAGAGCCCTCCGTGGCAAGGACGGCTCCACCACCACCAATGGATTTCTCTCCCCAAGCCACGCTGCGGCAGCGAGGCCCACGCATTGAGCCCTAGGCTCCTGGCGAACCCACCAGGTGGGCAAGCGTGAAACCCGCACCACGGTGAGCACAAAAGCCAGAGGAGACACAGTTGTGACTCCAAGGGGCCAGGGGTTGAGACGCCTAGAAGTGGCACGCGCGATGTGCCGCTGATACTACCCTTCCAGGCACCGGTCGACACCATCAGGAACACCACCGAGGAGCTGCGCAGTGTCACCGCCCAGTACGCCACTAGCAACAAGGCAGACCAACTTCACCCAACACCGAGCAACAGCGGGGAGGCATCGTTCGAAGTCGCCATCTAGGACGCCGAGGAGGGTGGCAGGAAGAGGCGCAAGCAGCGTCTTCAGGAGGCCACAACCGCGACCGACGATGACGGTGGCAACAACAAGCATCTAGGTAGCTCCAACGTGGTGCGCACCGCGGCTGCCACAGGCAGCAGCAAGCGTCAAGCGTGGCTGCCCACGGACCACTTCGAGAAGCTCTGTGAGGAGACTTGTACGAACCACGCCTACTCCGTCAAGTACAAGCTTACGAATTGCGGCATGATGAAGAATTTCATGACCTCGGGATCCCTCACGCGAGGCATGGAAGTCGATGAGGTCCCCAATGAGGGTGACGCGACGCCCTTCCCCAGAGAAGATGCAGTCAAAACGATTTACGATGGGTGCCCCTCACTGGGGGTGCGCCGCATATCTAACTCGAGTCCAGGAACCCAGCTCACTGTGGGTGGGGGCGCAGGGATGTAAGGACACAAATTTTCCAATAACTTTTTATATTAATGTATGTAGGAATATGGATATCTACATTACAACCACACTAAAAGCAAAAGAAAAGACGACAGATGGGATAGCCTGTGGTTGTGGGGACGTCTGATCGGCCAAGTTTTAGACCCAGGAACCGGCGTCGAAGGCATGTTCCTCCTGCAGATGCTCCAAAACGAGACCGGCCACCGTCAAGACGTCCTGAGCTGACCTCTGACGCTCAAGAATGTCCCAAATGGAAAACACGCCCAGGTCGACCAGGGCATCAGAGATTTTCATGACCGACCGTGACAGTTGCACGAGCTTGGCGGCGCATTCGCTCTCAACCCCAGCCACGCGCACGCGATGCTCCTCCAGCTCCACCGATAGATCCCTCCCGTCGAAGGAACAAAGGCCCCGTGCATGTTCCTCTGCCAACTTCTCCTCCCGCCATTCTAGGTCCGTCTCCTATAAGGAAAGAAGGAATCAACGCCCGTCCAAAACCCGGTCGAAGTAGAAGGAACGCCGGTAACCAGCTGTAAAAGCACATATCCTAACCCGATAGTCCTGTCGGACAGCCTCGGCACGGTCACACTCGGCGTCGCATTCCATTCGTGCCCTTCCTAAAGTGCACTTAGAAGCCATCAGACCATCTTCCCATGCCATGAGGGCGCCTCCCCTGCTATCCAACTCCCTCTCCTGAGCAAGGAGCCACCCCTACAACTTGACGGCCATCGTCGATGCGACCACCACATTTGAAGGAGATGGAGCCCTACATCAATCAACAAGTAGAAACCGACGTCACGACAAAGAAGCAAGCTCAGGCAAGCACCGGCACAAAGTAAAGGCCCACCTGGCCGATGGTGATGCCCGACTGGAGGAGGCATCCGTCCTTGCTCGACGGGATGGTGACTGGTGGCAATTGCGGTGGGAGCTCCCACCGTAAGGACGTTTGTTATGATCTCTCCCACTAGCCATCATGGGCAATAGAGCGGGGCGAGCTTCAAGATCAGTGACAAGAAAAGGTGATTTCTATCCCAACTCGCTGAAGATCAAAAGAGCAAGGCGAGCAGATCAGCACCTCACTATTTATACCATAGGGGAAAGCCGAAGCGGCCGTTCGAAAGCCACGCCCGGGATAGTGCGCGGCATGTTAGGTGCCTCAGCTTTTTCACCATCCAAGCCACGCAACACCTCACTCACTACGAGTGGGAACTGAACCCGCATGTCAACAACGTCGATCCACCCGACGTGGCGGGGCGGCAACGAAGGCGAGCCATCATGCCCATGACATCGAGAAGAGTGTGTGGCCTTTGTTCCTCAATGGAGTAATCCCAACAATCCAACAACACGGCGTAACTCCACATGTGGGACACAAATCAGTTAAGGAACTCCAATCCCTAGCATCATTTTTCACGCACTCCTTTATCGCTTCTGAAAATACGGATTTTGACCAAAAGTGTCATGATACAGACAGGCAAGCCCGCCTGTATCGCGGCACTCGGGGGCTACCCCGATTAGGTTAGTATCAAAAAAAATTGCACCTGTTTTTCCTTTGTTTCAAAAGAAAGAAGGAACAATAGGAGGCGGTTTATGTCTGTATTGAGCGAATAACCTATTTTTCATTCATCCGGGTTTTTTATACTTACAAAGCAAAAGGTTAACAACACAAACTACCACCATTACCACTCTCCCGCACTGTCAGGAGGGTTGCGAGCGACCGAGGGAGGAACGTGCGATGATAATGAGTCTGAGGCCACGCGCACCCAGGTCCAGAGGGCATCCGCCTGATCGCCTGTCAGGTCCGCATTGCACCCGGACCTGAGTAGCTCCAGCTCGGTTTCCAACTCCAGAAAATGCGACAAGGCGGCAACCAACACATACTGGGTCCCCTAGCGAACCCTATTAGTGGTCACGGTGTCGATCCGACCCTCGAGCAGCTCCACCACCGCGAACAAAGATGCTGCCAGAGAAGATGACTCATTGACGTTGCCTAGCACCAAGTCCCGAACTCACGCAGCCGAAGTCCGCAGGACCATCAGCTCAGCGTCTACCTCCCGTCGTGCAACCAACTCCGCCCCAAGATGCCTGACGGCTTCATCCAGACGATCAGCCCATCGAGCCTGATCAAGTGGCGGTCCAAGGAACAGGTCGTAGATTCACGCGCCAGGCCACTCAAGCCACGAGCACAACTCCTCCAGCCTCTAGAATTTGGCAACCATCTCACTCATGACTTCCACTCGGGAGGTCTCGGTAGGCGAGCGCCCAAGCACCAACCCTGCAGCAGAAGACACCGCCGCCCAAAGCACGACAAGCTCTCTGACTATTTTAGTGTGGTGAAGGGCAGCGGCCCTCATCCCACTGATAGGTGATTCCTCACCCTTGGTGAGCAACAATCGCAAGACACATCTCAGAGCCCCGGGCCTATAGAAGGGAGAGCATCTCAAACTGCTCCTGACGCTCCCTCTCGAACACCACCAGCCGCCGCGTCAGACAAGCTGTGAAACTTCCCCTTGGCCACCTCTCGGGCCCGGCGCGCCTCCGCAAGCTCACCCTTGAGTAGGGTGACCTTCTAGACAAGGCCATCTACATCTCTATGAGCAGGCACCAGCGTCGCAGCGTTCTCCGCCTCCCGCCTGGCCACATCCTCAGGTAAGGTGACCCTACGCAGAAACATACTTACGTCAAGAAACGGAGGTTGGCAGACTCACCCAGGGGTTGTCAATCCTCTCCCTCAGGGGGACCAGGCCGGAGCCAAGACTCAGGTTAGCCCCAGGAGCAAGAACCCCTCATATCTGGGTGATGATCTCCGTATCACCCAACTCCACAGAGAAGGGGTGATCGGGACAACATGGCCCCGGATGCATCCACGAGGTCACTTCTCCCTAATCTTGCGGTTGAAAAAGGTCTGCAGGATCTCCGCGCCCGTTAGTCCTCGCAGCAATCTCTCCATGACCTCCTGTAGGGTTTGCAGCCTATGGAGGTCCGTTTGGGCCACACCGTACCCCTAGTTGGGTCAGGGGATAGGGTGGCTACCTGTGAACATAGGGAATGGCGCGTCGGCGTCGTTACTCAGGAAGAACCATATTTTCCGCCACCTGACTGGAGGGTCAGACATCGGAAGGTGACAGTAGGGATCAACTCCAGGCCCGGATCGGATCAAGATGTCCACACTAACCAAAGCTGTTGTTTCCGCGTCCGAGTCCTGTTGTAGCCGGGCATGAAAGTAGTTCCACAGATCGAAGTGGGACTCAATCTCCATATAGGCCTCGCACAGGGTCACGAAAGTCATCATGCAAGATCCTCGAGGGGGTCGAGTGATGCAGCTCCAGCTCATAGAACTGCAACTTCTGTTCTAATTGAGCCCAAGTAGATATATAATTATGAGCAAGAGAAGTGAACCAAGTAAAAGCAGTACCAGACAAAAATAAATGAAACATTCTCACTTTTAATGTGTCGTTAGCACTAGCCTCACCACATTCTAAAATAAATTGGCCGACATAATCTAATGTGGTTTTATCATCCTCCCCGCTAAACTTAGAAAACTCAGGACATCTATAGCCTCTAGAGTAAGGGAGTTGATCATAGTAATCGGGGTATGGCTTTTGGTAAACATGCCCTCGACCTTTAGGTTCTATGCCGAATGACACACAAAATAGTAGCTAATTGGTTGGTTAGGTTGTCAGGATCAGCACACGGCTCGGCCATGGCTCGAGCGGGTCAATTGGATGCGGCCTAAAAGGAAATTATGACGGGTCTCGTAGCCAAAGCCATCAGCTTCCGATTGGCCGTAGGCATTGAACCGCATCGTGTTGTGGTAGGCGTGGTTGGGTAAGAAGCCCATTGAACTACCGGATAATGAGATGAGGTCAGTGTAAGCTACGGTGGAGTACGGGGCATGATAATTGCCGCTAGTGCGCGTATGTTCAGTCATTGCCTCCGGGGGTAAATGGAGCCGAACTAAAGTTTGACACAGAAAAACTAGGCATAGCTTACGTATATCCTTACCTGAACATGTTGGTCGTAGTTTGTTGCGGCATTCCAAAAATAGAAACCGAACCCTCAATGATGATTCGGCTGTGAAAGTGGTTCATCAGTGGACTGATAAGTTTGGCATTGTAACACCGTCCGCCGATGTGCCACTTGTTTGTGAATTTGTTTGAGCAAAACTAATAGCATAAGAAGAATGATTAACACTAGAAGTATCAAGTTTTTTTCCGTCTCACTCTTATATCAATCTACACAATAATTCATCGGTGCTCTTTGCTTGCCTCTCTAACGCAGGATTAATCATAGATTGAACATCCTTGAGAAAAGAGATAAGTTCAAAATTGAATATTCATATCATGATAAAAGTTTAAAAAACTGCAGTACACGACATACATAGCCATAAGATTTCGTTTGATCTCTCAGCTAATTCTATTATTTTATTGCTATATTGTTGCTAATCTCTAAATCAAAACAACCAAAACAGAGCTATGGTAAGTTTAACTCCTTGCCTCTTGATGGACTGGGTAGTTGAGCTCCACAATACT
The DNA here is from genome assembly GCA_008808055.3 of Sporobolus alterniflorus. Lineage (NCBI taxonomy): Eukaryota > Viridiplantae > Streptophyta > Magnoliopsida > Poales > Poaceae > Sporobolus > Sporobolus alterniflorus. The sequence goes on from VSTD030001075.1 coordinate 13,059, forward strand.
TTCTAGATTGATGAATTATCGAAATGAAAGATCAAGGAAATAGGGGTTGGTATTGCAGCCCCATGTTCTCAGGCAATCCCATCATCAGATTGAGGTTCTGCACAGCCTGACCAGATGCTCCCTTAACAAGATTATCTATCTGCAGATTGGAAGCAGAGTACATAAGATTATGCATCCCTTAAGTATATGATGTTATTTTGCTAAATGATTATGCATGATAAGACCAACTGAAGACACTTACAACAGAGATGATTTTGGCCCTTCCAGGAATTCTATCTTCAAAGACATTCATGAAGCAGTAATTTGATCCCACAACATGGCGTGTGTGAGGAACACTGCTACCATTCAACAGCTTGACAAATTCTTCACCCTGGAAAGACAAATGAAGAATGAAATCTGATTGTAACAAGAGTACACATTTCTCTGCGCACTGTAAAATCATACAACAGATTTATGAATTCACTACATCCGAAAACTATGTTCTACCAACTTAGGAGGACGCAAGTGGTTTTTATATGAGGAAAAACAGACACCCAGACTCAGGTGATCAAGGGCTCAAGGCTCAATTCCTGATTAAGATGCCATACTTTAGCCTGCATGGTCAGATAACTAACCTCATAAGTAGACTTGAGGTGTTGATACAAATCATTGGCGGTCACTCCAGATGCCATTTCCACATACATAGTAGACTGCATCCCACGTTTCTGTTCAACAACAGATATAATAACAAATTATACAGAAGACAATGCAGAATACGGAAACAGCAAACAAAAGGAGTATCCAGTTTATTTTTTATTATTTAAAA
>VSTD030001076.1:0-13862 GCA_008808055.3 Sporobolus alterniflorus
GTATGCACCTTGCAAACCTTCACATCACCTCGACCAATGATTTCGCGGATGAGATGGTAACGTCGTAGTACATGTTTGGCCCTCATGTGTGCCCTAGGCTCCAGTTGGGATCAAGAGGCCAAGGGCTACTCGATCCTGAACACAGGAAGGATGTGAAGGTGGGTTGCTGAAAGGTAGTAGATCTAACAATGTGAAGGTGACAACAACTCGGCAAATGGTAATAAATGCACTGGATTCCACTCGTGGGTGAATCCCTAGTGGGTGTATTTATAGGGGTGGTTAAGGGATCTAGTAATAATGTCCGAATGGACCCAAACCACCCCGTTCACATCGAGTGTACAGTTATGGGAGCATTACTATCATTTCACACTTTTAGCTGCTTTACATGGAGCCTATCTCATGGTGACACGTGTCCCATCTGGCCAGGCTTCTGCCCACTGTGCTGTGCCGAGCTTTAGCCTATCAGGGCATCCACCTTCATCCTTGAGAGGCCCGCTCCGCAATGGCCTACGTCTCCATCAAGTCCAAGGACCCCCACTAGGATCCAAATCCTCATCGTCTTGTAAAAAATCATGAGATACGAAGGTTCATATGTGAGTCAATGCATGCAAAGTTTGACCGTGCCTAGCGGCACCAAGGGAGCCTTCAGTTCGCGGCTTTCAGCCCATGCCATCTCCAATTGAGCAAGGCTTAATGTGTGTGGCGACGCCGGGGGGCCTTCGGCTCGAGGCCTTCGGAGGTGTCCCCAACAGTAGCCCCTCACAAGCGAGGATCAAGGAATCAACCCCAATGAGCTGATCCTATGACTTATTCTCCGAAGGTTGCTGAAAGCGTCGCCCTCACACATTGGGGTTGGATCAATTGATGAAGAGGTTCCAGGGACTGATCTTGGTCTTAGGCCTAATTTTTGGTTTTGGCACTTGGCAGCCTTGTTGTGGCCCATTGGGCCTCTTAGCGGTCTGTTTACTGTGACTGTTGGTTACCGCACCTCAGCCCACACGAGCGGTTTCTATGGTGGCTATAAAACTCGCTAGTGGATCTCAGGATCGCCCACTTTCTCATTTGTTATTGCTGCGCTCGGGTTTTACTTCACTCGCGCTCTGTGTTGCCAATACTGGCTACTTTTCCCTCTAGTTGCTAGCTCATTCGCTAAAGGTCATGGCTCACTATGGTCCTCTTGGCGGAGCTTCTTTTGCTGCAGTGGAAGTGGAGAATATGGACAAAACTGCTATTGCGGTTGAGCTGGAGTGTTCATTTGGTGAAAATCCTGCCACCTCCGATGGGGAAAAATATGATGTGAGCCCGGATGATGAGCACATTCTGAGCAAGGCTGCCCCGGATCATGAGGACTTGCGTACGTACTATTTCGGGTCATCGAGCATCATTGTCAGCATAATTAAGGAAATGTTGGAGAAAGGTTACTTCATGGAGGACGAGGCTCACGCACTCGGGGCTGAAACTATGCTGGAACCAAACAATGACGAAATCGTTGTGTACAAATATTTCTTTGTCACCAGTTTGCGCAAGCCTCTGCATCCGGGCGCAACTGCATCAGCTGACACCCAACACCACTGCACAATTGTCGAAATATTTTTGGGCCATCGGCAGCTTTGGTGGTGTGCCCTCGGGGAGTTTGTTTGCAAAGTGCAACGAGCTCCATTAACAGCCAAAGACTGTTGAAACTCCAAAGGGAGACCAGATTGCACAATATGGTGCTTAAATTTTCATGCCAAAAGTGATGGCAGTCCAAAGCTTAGCCTCACAATTAAGAACAAGTGCTCGGCGGGATGGACCAAATCATGGTTTTACTACCATGTGCCATGCCGACGGAGCTCTGAGGGTGGCAAAAGCGTATATGCTCTCCGTTCGTGGATGAGCGAATTGGATTTTGCTGTTGAGCCTGAAGTAGAGTGCTCGGATGATGATCCCAATGATACTGCCTTTGTTCAGGCTATAGCTACTATCCGAGGCCGCGATGTTGTTGAGGAGTATGTGGCATGCAAGATGATTCCATTGGCTGTAGGCTTTGGCTTCAAGAGCATGTCCGTTGGGATGACTCTTGTGTCGAAAGTAGAGACTTGCTTACCGCAATTCAGTATGGGAACTATTGCTGTGGAGCACGCCGATCATTTTTTGGTGGATGTGGAGACAGATGCTGAAAGGGTGCTAGGAAGTTTCGGGCCAAGAGAATACGATGCCCTTACAGTGGCAAATATCCCAAACGGTGGTCACCTAAACCGTGTTTTTGAACAGATGGGGGTTTCGTATGCTCCCCACCCTCTTCCTAGCTCTGAAGCCTCTCAAGCAGCTAACGAGAAAAGGAAGGCCGAGGTGTCGAAAAAACCGACTGCTAAAAAGATGAAGGCTGGTAAAGGCCAGGCTTGGTCATCCAAGACGGTGCCTCCTTTGGCTAAGACAGGGTCGGTTAAGAAAGTAGAGATGTCAGAGACTACCTGGCCGAAGGCCAAACCTAGGCCGCGAGGTACGTCAGAAATAGAATTAGCTCTCCCAAAGCCTATTCGGGTGTCTAAAATGTTTTGCCTATTAGATGTAGTGGCTTCGTCTCACGGGCCTCATGTCGTAGGCGTTGCCGCGACTCACACTACTTGAGTACTGACCTTTGGCAATCTCAGCGATGAGGGAGAAATGCACATCTCCGTGACCTTCGGTATATGGTGAGTTTTTCTTTTTAGCTTCATACTTTTTACTGCAGGCCTTGATAACTGCTTTTGCAGATCCTACCCGACTTGCGCCCTCACTGGATTTGCCGCTGGGTAACCAAGGCGAAGACCTAGAGTACTGCCTTCATCATGTAAGTTTTGTCTTGTCCATATTTTATTCTTTCGTGCTCGTTGTGATCGATTATTTTACTTCATAGGCGCTTGCATTGTTGGAAAAGTGGCTTGAGAAAAGGGGCGCTGAGCTGACCTGGATGGCCAAAATTACAGAGCTGGAGGTGGTAACGAAGTTGCAAGCTGACAAAATCACTGAGCTTGAGGCGACTTGTGCCGATTTAAAGCGTGGAAAAGATAAATTAACTGACGGCTACCAAATGTTGGCGGAGAAACACAAGTCACTTGAGAAAGACATGGCAAATCTTGTGGAGGCCAACGCTGCTAAGTTCACTAAGCTTCGGGATGATTTACATTTAGAGAGGCGCAGCTATACGGAATACCACCAAAAGGTGCCAGCTTCGCGAGATTCATCAGTCAGTAGCTTCATCCTTTGACGAAGTTAAAGCACAATGTATTCCCCTCCCTGATAGAGGCGTAAAGGTGGACGAAATGTTTGACTGGATTGTTGGTGAGGTAAGAGCGGCTCCGGATACTATCTTGAGACTGAACGACAATTTTGCCGTCCTGGGCATCGAAGGTGTTCTTAGCATGTTAAATGGCGAAGGATGTCAGGAAATGGGTCAGCTTCACGACCTGGTTGGTTCCCGTGACACCACAGTCTTGGAGAATGTTCCAGAAGATGTGTGTAAGTTGGTGGGGGAGATTGTGTGAAGGTGGTGGAAACCTCATGGTCTGCTAGAGGCTCTTCGCAGACTTGAGTCTGCTTGTGCCGTGACTATAAGTGATTCTAATGATTAGGAATCCATGTTTTGTGTTTTTAACCTACTGGCAAGATGACCTTTTCCGTTGGAAGCTCCCAATGATGGTGATGATGCAGTCATGATAGCTAGCCATGAAGGTGGGCCCTCGGAGGTTGAAGAGATTAGTGAGGATCAAATTCAAGCTGAGAGCCCTCAAGTGGACGCCGAAGCTGATGTGGACATTAAAAGAGTTGAGCTATGAGGGAGTAGAGTTTAATGTGTCAGGACTTGTGTTTTGTAAAGGTATTTTAGCCCCTCTAAGGCTTCGCGTAGTTTGTGAAATGGAATGAACTTTCTGTCGAGACAGCATACATTTGTCTTATTGCATTTGTTCACGCGTATTCATTTGTTTCTCTTCGAAGGCTGAAGCACGGTAGCCTATGGGTGGGCAAGTTATTCCTACCCATGCGGAGGCACTGCCTCTTATTTTGGCGCCTCTGGCCAGGAAGGAGAAGTGAGGTGCTGAGGCTCCAAAAAAGACTGGCTTGGTGCGGGATCTGCGTTCTGCTAGTGTTAGAGGTCACGGACAAGGTTCTTTGAAGGCGATGCCCGACCGGGTTTTAGCAAATGTAGAAGTGAGGGCCTCTAATGAGCTCCCGCTCGAACTTAGGCAATCTTTCAAGGACGTTCGATACTCTCCTTTAACCGGAATGGAAGAAATAGAATGGCAGATAATGCTAGAACAGTTTATAGCGAGTTTGGTGGTTGTAAAGGATGAAGTTATAATTATTCGTAGTCACTGATATTTAATTGTTATATTCTACCTTTGGTCTTTATAAAGTTTTACACCTTCATCATTTCCATAACTCATTCACATTATCTATGATGTGGTATGTTTTCTGATTGGAGATTCAAAAATTGGCATTTGCTGTTGAATCGAAAAACTTTTCTGATTGGAGATTCGAAAATTGGCATTTGCTATTGAATCAAAAAATGTGACCCTCGTTCTTCTTTGTCTGATTAGTGGAGGTAGACCTTCGACGGTTTGGCTGCGCTCTATGAGTTCTTATTCGGTGGTGGCTTTCTTCCGTTTTATACGTGCAAAAAGATTATGCGCCACGTGTAGTGTGGCTGTGTTGGAGCCTCACTGCATGTGGTGCGTTATCCAGCAAGTGTCATTGGGCCTTGCTTTTGAATCATTGTGTTGCTCCTTAAATTTGTGATATGGTATTAAATTTTTGTTTAGTTATCCTTCAAGCCAAAATGCATCGCCCCTAGCTTCATTTGTTCAGTTGGTAGAAAATGGACCTTCGATGGTCCAACGAGCTATCCTTAGCTGGTTTGCGTGCAGTGACGATCTCTAGTCTTTGGTTTAGGGGGGGTTCCCTCATTCGGTTCACTGTTACAGGCTTGCTTAATGAAACAAAAAAATGTCACCCTCACCTTAGTGTTAATTTGGCGAAGCTGGCTCCAGTGAGCTAACGGTTCCTGATTTTCAGTTTTAAATATCGCTTTCGTGCAATTAGCCATTATTGTTACATATTTGAGAGGATACCAAAGAGGGTCACCCTCGCCTTCAAGCATTAGTTTGGTCAAGCTGGCTTCAGTGAGCTAATGGTTCTTGATTTTTTGTTTTAAATATTGCTTTCATGCCATTTGCTATTATTGTTTCGCATTTGAGAGGATACCGAAAAGAGTCACCCTCTCCTTCAAGCGTTAGTTTGGCAAACCTGGCTTTGGTGACCTAACGGTTCCTGATTTTCAGTTTTAAATATCGGTTTCATGTGATTTGCCGTTATTGTTTCGCATTTGTGGGGTAACCGGAAAGTGTCACCCTCACCTTCAAGCGTTAGTTTGGCAAAGCTTGCTTCAGTGAGCAACGGTCCTTGTTTTTGGTCCCCTTGTGCATTGAGGTTGCGTCCTTTTCATTGGAGATCTTTGATTTGAGCCCCTTGTGTTTTTTGGTTGCCTCTTTTCTCATCAGTGGTCTTTGATTTGAGCCCCTTGTGTTTTTGGGTTGCCTCTTTTTTTCATCGGAGGTCTTTGATTTTAGACCCTTGCATTTTGGGGTTGCCTCTTTTTTCATCAGAGGTCTTTGGTTTGGCCCCTTGCATTTTGGCGTTACCTCTTTTTTCATCAGGGGTCATTGATTTGAGCCCCTTGCATTTTGGGGTTGCCTCTTTTTTCATCGGAGGTCTTTGATTTGAGCCCTTACATTTTGAGGTTGCCTCTTTTTTTATCAGAGGTCTTTGATTTGAGCCAATGAGCAACGGTTGTGATAACGCCCCTTCGGTCGTGGCTTTGGCTTAGTGAGCGCAAAAGCTTTTGTCGAATACGGAGCTAGCATCGCTAGCAATTTTGACGATGGTGATCACTGTTTTGGGTAAATGAAGCTTATATTAATGCTTCTAAGTTACGTGGGCTCCGCTTCGTTAAAAACCTCATGCCCTTGCGGGCTTCCCCCGTGAGGAAAAGAGTATGGGTCGCGGTAATTTCAATGCATGAAACGAAATATACTAACGAAGGCTCATTTAAAACTTGTGAGTCCACCTTACAAAAGTACCTATGGACTCAGCAGAAACATCACTATTGTTGCTCGAAAACTTAACAGGCTTCCCCTGCTCTTTAGGGCTCGCTTCGGCACCGGTGTACTTTCTTGCACTCATCTTTGGCTTCGATTGTGTCCTTGAATTTTGCTGGGGTTTCTTTAGATGAAGGTTGCCATGGCTCATGCTCAACCATACCTTCCCTGAGGAAATGTACATTCTTGTGCCCTAGGGTGAAACCATGCTCAAATTTTCTGGCTTCTTTTTGGCTGCCGCAAATGGTTCTGGCACCGAAGGTGGCAGGGACTTTGCGGCAAAGTTATGCTGAATGCAAAGCGGCCTCGAATGTGTTCAGTAGGCCTTGAAAGTGTTTAATATAGCATATCTACAATGTCGAAGGTTATTTGTTTGGGGGGTGCCAAAAGAAACAAGCAGTGTTATTACACCTATGGGTTTGATACTTTTGCCGTCGAAGCCGTAGAGGGGCTTCGTCAGTTCTTTCAACAGCTCCTTGTTCTGACCCATCTTCTCGAAGATCGATAGGAAGAGAATTTTTCTTGCCTACCGTTGTCAATGAGGATTTTTGCCACATCCCATTGGTCGATGTGAGCCATGATCAACATGGCATCGGTGTGAAGGAATGAGGTTAGGTTGACATCTTGGGTGAAGAAGGTTATGGGAATTTGGGACCACTTGGTTTGTGTAATTGGGACTTCGACGGCTATGTGATTTACTTCCCTGTAGTAGTCTCGGCATTGTTGCTTGGTTTTGAAGTCAGTATTGGAGCCTCCAGTGATTGCAAGGATTGTGTCGTGAGTGGGGAAAGCCTCGTTTTGTTGCTGGGGTTCCTGGATTTGTGGTGGAGGTGGGGGTGGTGGATTGGCTTTGGTTTTGACTTGGGAATTGTTGTTTGGTGTTGGGTAAGTTATTTGTGGGATTGCTGGAGGATATGTCATCTGCAGGACTTGTGGAGCTTGACTGGTTTGATAAACCTATGATGGAAAAAGCGAAGGATAGGATGGTGAGTATTGCTGATGATGGGAGTTCAATTGCATGGTGTGGTTGACTTCTCTGGGTACGAATTGTTGCCAGGCTTACATGGAATCCTGATCCATTTTCTTCATTGAGTCCAGTAAGATCGGCAATCTTTGGTGCAATGGTCGGTGGCATTACTGTGGTACAGACAGTATGAAGGTTTGACTGTGTACGGGCTTCGACCATGTGATAGAACCCCCCTGAGAAATCAGAGGTTTGTCTCCCAAGATCATATTCAGGTAGTTCTCGGTGAAGTTAGAGCATTGAAAACACAACACAAAGCATACAATACTATGATGTTTAAGTTATAAATGTAGTTATTACAAATTTAAGTGGCATGTCTTAAGATACAGAAGTTCTGAAGCGAAAAGAGTGCTTCAAAAGATAGAAAAGAGTTATTATGCAGAAGCGATATCATCTCTCACGTAAAGCACACACCCCTCATCCTAAAAGGCGGTGAGCTCCATCGGACGACCTACGCCTACGTGTCCCAGTAGGGAACTCAGCCCTCATCGGTTTGGACCTCCCACTAACAACCCTCGTCAGCGTCACCAGAAGAAGGAGGAACATCCTCACCTGCACACATTCATATAAAAACAACAAGAGCAAAAGCTTGAGTGACTATGCTCAACAAGACTTATCTGTCGTGACCGAATGTCACAAATTCTAGACATGCAAAGACTCAAAGTAGTTTGGACTCATGCCTACTTGCAGCTATTACTAATCATCTTTTAAGCATGATTATTAGCCAAGTTATGTTGATTAATAGGAGTAAATTAGCAACCTGCGCTAATCATGCAAGTGTAACTCATGCAGTGTATGATCTAACATTTTTCCATGTCTACAAAATAGTCAATGTCCAATAAGTATACACAATGTGAACCATCACAATGTCTCATGTTATACGTTTGAACGCAGTGAACATGCCTTCATCCATATCTGAGGATGTCACGGAGACTCGAATCAATAGTCAACCTTACAAGGGAAATAACCTGACAACACGACACACGAGAGCCACGAGGGCAAATGAGTGGTCACCTTTCGCTATGACCATCAAAGAGTTGGGCCAGGTCCTACCTCGCCCTAGTGCCATCTTCCACACGAAAGCCTCAAAGGGTAGTTCGTGGGTGGCCTGAACACTATCCCTTCTAATCATCCGTGAAGCGAGGTAAGTTATCGTCTAACATGATGACCATCGAGCATCCTAGTTTCTAGGGGTATTAGAGCATGTATGCAATAGAACAGAACTCAAATGCCTGCTACAAGGGGCTCAACTGATGCGGTCGATAATCGACACGGGTGGGGCTACCATTCTCAGAGCTCTAAATTTATGAACCATCACACTCTCACCCTTCCCATCCAGTATTCTCCACTTTCCCCTAATTCCCCGCCCATTCTCAAATAGTCCACCAAGAACCTGTCGATAACATAATCCACATAGAACGGCCATCGTGAGAAGGGTCCTATCGCGAGTGGTCATAAACCACTTGGCTTCTACCGGTGGCCTATTTACTAAGCATAGCCATTCTATCATCTACTCCATCGTGGGGGTAACCAAGGTATAAGTGTAAGGGTAACCCTAATGCATCTAAGTTTCCAAAGAACTCCTATGCTTAAATGCGCAACCATTTGCAAAAAGAAAGTGTGAATGAAAACATCCTAAGGAAGGTTATACAATCGGTGCTTGCCTTGTTCAAAGAAAGGAGAGTTAGTCTCAACGTGACTTGGTGATTGTTGTCCCCCAAGCTCCTCTAAACCATGAGCGGCGTTAGACCCTATAAACAAGGTATGTATGAAAGTTCACGTTTATGAGCAAGGAGAAGTAATTTACTTAACAACACGGCTCACTAGCTATTATGTTGGTTAATAAGCTAATTTAGACATTTCCTTCATTAACTCCCATCACTTAACTCCAATAACTTACATAAGATTAAGGGGTGCTGCCCAAGCTAATCAACATCAATGCCATGGCATAAGAAGCCTAATATGATCAGCAAGGCATTTAAATACACCTCATCTCAATCATGGACATCACATGCAAATTATAACAAGTAATTAGGTCTCAACCTCCTCATATGAGAAAGAAAGCTATTATCACTTAGGTACTATCCACAACAGTAGCACAAAGCTAAATAACAAGCTGTGCAGGAAAAATTATGAATTTTGGTCCAAGTTTCATAATTTTTGGCGTACTATAGCAATTTCTATGAATTTCTAAAAAAATATACTATTATGAGAATTTTCCAAATGGTTTCATCAAATTCAATTGAATTGGAAAACCTAACTCAGACTTTCGTATTGGAATTCATAGACTTGAACTAAATTCATTCAAGTACTCTGTTTGAACAAATTTTCGAAAGATTTCAATTCAAACGAAATGGATTTGAATTATATTTGAATAAATATAGAGGAAATTGAAAATGTTCACTATTCCTCTGGGCCTCACTGCAGCCGATGGCCACAGTGGCCCACTAGACCGATGCGCATCTAGCCGGCCCAAGACGGCGGCATTTGGACATCCCATGCCATCTAGAGCACGCCCAGCGTGCAGTCACCGCGTGGTGCTCGTCCAGCGCACACGGCGTGGCATGGTGCTCACCAGCGCGTCGGCAGCTAAACTTCGACAACACCTTCACCTAGAACTTCTACATGGAACCAACTACAAGCCACAACATGAAGATCTAGGAGAGGGAGGCCAGAGAGAGGTCCTCACCGGTGAGGTGGTCGGGGTAGTGGCGGCCGACGGCGTTGAAGGTGAAAACTCCGGTTAAGTCAGGGAAGGAGTCCCTAGCTCGGTCCCTGAGCTACACATGGGTAGCGCAAACATTAGGTCATGCCTCATTGGTGACGGGAAGCATAGGAGCAACAGCTCACTGGTGTCAGCGGAGGTTACCTGTGGGAGGCGCGTTGGAGGCTGGAGCTCTTGCCCGATGGTCACGAAAATTGGGGCAAAAAGAAGCACGAGGGTGTGAGGAGCAACTCCACCAAAGGAATCATCGAATGTTCGGATAGCGCAGCGGCTAGCTGATGACAAGTGGTGGCAGTGCTCACCTTGGCGGGGAGGAAGAAATGGCAATGGGGGGGGGGATATTTTCCACCGGCCATCGCTTTTATAGGTGGAGGAGACAGAGGAGGCCTAGGCAGGCCCCTTGGGTCGGCGATGAATGCCAATGTCGAGCCGGACCGGCGAACAAGCGGTGTGCCCCGGGTTCCCCTGCTTCAGGTGGCCGATGTGTGGGTCTGCAGTTCGAATTTGAAAGTGGCGCGAGCCGGTTTGGTTTAACAGGCATACTGTAGCGACCACAACCTGATAACAGTTGATTTTAAACTTTCCAAATTGAACCGAATTGTAAATTGGAAAACCCACTCTTATGTTGCTCAAAAAATTTATAGATTTTGCATGCCTATAGACTAGTAGAGAATGAACAAGTTTCCTTTTTGAATCAAGTTCAAATTCGAAACATAATGTGAATTAAAAATCCTGGAAGCAAAACTATTTTTGAATTTGAATTGAATTTATTTGAGGTCTGAACTTGTTTTGAAAAATCTGATAAACTCCCCAAAATTCCTATTTGCCTTCGTTTCCCAAAATATGAGTTTTGATTGGCAACTTACTGGGATCATAACACTAGCATGCGTTCGGTACATTCAATACTTCCTCACGGGGGCCAACCCATCGGTAATTAACTGACATAGGTGAGGGCTACAACTTTGGAGGTGCCGGCTTTTCATAAACCACTCCCCAACCTTCCTGACCAACGGTCTCTACTTTCCACCTAAGGGTCTCGTCCGGTCTCAGGTTATCCAATCTCAACATAAGCCTCTAGCAATTTTAAGAGTGAAGCCCTAGCAGCCACTCGATCTCTACCGATCCTTACAACTACGACTAGCATATTGCTAACGTCTTACAAGTATTAAAAGGGTAATCAAGGGTAATCAGGAAGGTTAATCAATATGAAACTACGGTACCATACATCTCCTACAAGCTTAATGCACAATCATAACGGAACATAAAGCAAGATTCAAAAGTAGAAGACAAGTATCATTGGTTAATGCACTGGGGCTTGCCTTGATCCAAAGATAAGTTAGTGAATTCTTTGACTTGAGCTTGCTCCGCTTGAAATTCCGATTCTGACTTCGCGTGATCCATCCATATATGCAAAAGATGTCCATAATTAAATAGTGCAATGCATTAGATTCAAAGTGCAATATGATGCATGATCAGGAACATATTAATCCTATTAACCCTTATAAGCCATTTTACTAATTTACCCCAAATCTTTATATTTATTAACTAATTTTCTAAGCACTGGAAAATTAATAACATGCACTTCAGGACTCTAATCTTTCTCTATGATTTTATTTAGGTCCTCTACAGTATAAGGAAGCATACTACCAATAATTAATATTTTAAGCATATTCTATTTTCTACAATTTATTTATTGTAGGAACAGAAATTAAATCCTAAAAATCATCCTGAGTAGGAAATAAATATGTGAAATTTTGCACATGCTACTGAGCATGATGTGCAAGTGTATGAAAAATTTGGAGGTTTAACTTCTTATGAATTGTTGTAATTAGATACTCCAAGATTTGATTTATTGTAATTTTCTACAATGCAATAATGAACAAAATGGAATTTGGTTGAGCCTATTGCCAAGAACCAATCCTAAGGATTCTATAAAAATTTATTTCATATTTTTCTACATCTTATTGTATTTTCTACGCATTTTAGAGGTTTATACGAATTTCTGGAATGTTAAAAGCAAAAGAAAAACAGAAATTCCATGCGCACAGTACTGGACCGGCTTTGGCCCATGGCCTCGGTCGATGGCCCAACCCAGCAAGGAAAGCGGCTCGGGCCACCGGCGCTACGCGCGCACCGAGCGCGGTCACCGCGTGCAGAGCGCCGGTGGCGGCGCGGTGGCGGCCGGGCGGTCGGGCGACGAGGTGCTCCGGCATCGGCGGCTACGGGACGAATGAAGGACAGGGAGGGCACTGGACAAGGTGGAGGACGGTGCGGCTTACAGTGGCGAGGGCTTGACATCGGGGTGGCGGAGGGCGGTCGACGCAACGGTGTTCGGCGGCGGGGAGGGCACGTTGTGGTCGCCGGTGGCCGGGGGAAGCTCCTGAAGCATGGAGGATGAGTAAAGGGGTGAGGTGATGGTTTATTTGAGCAAGAACGGCGCGTCGGGGCGGCTCACCGTGAGGGGGTGGTGGCGACGGTGTTTCCTCATGATTCCAGTGAGGCAGTGCACTCCGGTTACTAGTGACGGACGAGACGCAAAGGGGGTGGGGGTGGGGGGATAGGAGAGGGGGGTCTGGCTTGGGAGCGCCACATGGCGCGAGAGGTAGGGGTGTCCGGCACGCGGCCGGCTTCGGACAGCCCGGTCGGAGTGGTCGTGGCCCGACAACGGCATTTGGCACGCGGCTCGGTCGGATGAGGCAGTGGGGGCTAACAGGTGGGCCTGCTACAGTGCAGGGTAGCGTAGCAGGGGAGGTGGACCGCTAATGTGTGGGCCCCGGCCACAGTGCCGGGGTTGAATTTCGGTCAAAACCGGTCAAATCCAATTAAATTCGAATTTCAAACTCACTCAAACTTTGACTGATTCAAAAAGGGACTTTCTGAGGTCTAAAATTTTGAAATAAAATATGGTTTTGAAGATCTTGAAAAGATAGATAACTATCTCCATAGACACTTCTTTAGATTTGGAAGGGATTTTGAATAAAAATTCAGAAGAGTCCTAGGGTTTGAATTTGACTAGATTTTGGTAGAATTTCCTTTTGGAATCTTCAACTTTGGATGAAACTTGGACAAGAAACTTGTAATTGTATCTAGTGGCTAACTCAACTCATGGAGAAAAGTTTGAAGTTCACACTAGGAATTTATTGACTTGGATCCGAAGGTTTAAATTCAAATTACATCAAAATCCTTTGACCTATGAATTAATTAACCAAGGCATTTAATGCATGATTAAGCCTCTAATGAAGGTGATTAGAGAAAAAATAGGGGAATTGTAACACGGGGTGTTACAGCCCTCACCCCTTAAAAGAAATCTCATCCTGAGATTTACGAAGGGAAGGGGAGCACATAAATGATGAAGAATAACTTGACGATAGATGCAAACCAAGGAGTATACTTGGTTGGGAGTGAACGATATGCAACCCTACTTAAGAAGGTCAAGCAGGGCTTTGAAACAAATCAAGGAGGCTTTCAATCATTAGTCTTAGAGAAGCACTAAGCTCGGGGTCAGGATGTGACTTGTTGTAGCCACGAGACTCCAAGCGCAACAACATTCTTTCCGGTTGTGTACCTCAAGTAATACGTCATCCGTTCCGACAAATGTTGCACATGGGCCTTTTTGCAAATTTTGAGGAGGAAATGCACCTTCCATCTTGCAACTTTTATCTTAAGAAACACCTAGACCAGCATAATTTAAGACAAGGTTACAATTTGGATGAGCTCATCAACCAGTCAAAATCAACCCGCGGCTTACCTTCACACACAAGGACTTAGGGTAATGTGAAAGTTTGATAGCATTACAGCAGTGTTTTTCAGGCTCGAGATGGCCATATTTGGGCACGGGGATGCTATGAGTACTGAATAAACAAGGATGAGCTTATCGAGGTAACGATTGGCCTAGTGGAACCAATGAGAGAGGGTGACATAATCATGTGCTTTTTGATGGGCCAACAGAGCTGAAGGATTCGCAAATTGATTCAAAGAGTTCAAGGTGGCTTTTGGG
>VSTD030001077.1:0-13862 GCA_008808055.3 Sporobolus alterniflorus
TTCCTTCCCCAAATCGCTGGCCACCTCCCATGCTCATGTGCGTGATAGCCACGTGATTACCAGCTGCATGCCGTGACGACCACCGGTGCCAGACGTTATTACCTCTCCTCCGCACGCGCGCCCTGGCTAGACTACCTTACCGACACTGCCTCGGCCACTTCTGTGCAGTCTCCACCGTGACAAAATGGGCCCAGCCAAGTGCGTCAAGCACCGCCCACTCACCACGTGCCTCAGCAGTCGACTGTGACATCACGACTGGACCGGCCCTATTGTTCCCCGTGGATAATATACAAGCGAACAAAGCCACCCGACCAGGCGTGCCTTTCCGCACCGGCCACCCACTCAGTGCTCATCCGTCTATCGCACCCTGCTCTCCTATTGGCCACCTGCGGCGCTGTCCATGTGATATCGTGCACCGGTCACCATGATTAGTCCGTGCCCAACTACCCCATCTAGCGCCCCTATAAAAGTCCTTTGCCTAATGTCCAACCCCTGCTAGCCGAAACATTCTCCCACTGTGAGCACCGCTGCTCCTCTATTTTCTTCCCCAAATCCGGTGCTGCTGTCAACCACCTCCCTCACGGCTGTATTTTCCTTATGCGCAGGTCATGGAGCTCCGACCTGACTTGGCACAGCTCGTGGAGCCGGGCCATCACACCCCGACCACTGGGGCCACCACACATTGCTGCCATCCATGTAGACTTGCCCGGTGGGTGCGCTGCATGTCGGTGATGCCTGCCTTGAAGACTAACACGTGGTTGGAGCACCAATGGTTCTTCACCATCTGCGCCACGCTATGCGCCGCTCACGTGTTCGTTGATACCAAAGCGAGCTCTCATGCTGCCCTGGCCACGCGCAGGCTGCTGCGCCCTTGAGCCGAACGAGCTGTGGGCAGGCCGCGTGGCCTGTGGAACTAGGATGCAAGGCCAAGTTTGGGCCCAGGCCTTGGCAGGCCGCATGGCCATGAAGCAGGGCCACTGAGGTCGAGATTCGGCCCAGTGTCCTGGAATTCAAATAAATTCCTTTTCCAATTCCAATTTCAATTCAAATATGTTCTAAACATCTAAAATTCATATAAATTCAAATAAACCTCTCGTTTGAGCAAGGCAAGCCTCAGTGCCTATTTAAATTCATCGCCAAGTCTTGTTTTATTGATTTATGCATGTTAATGTACTACACACTTACATATAGGAATTGGATGATGATATAGTTGCATTAGTGTATCCTTCCTTATTATCCTTGTTACCTTGTAGTATATGTTGACGTTATTTGTGCTATGCTTATTGTTGCTAGACAATGGCAATTAAGGACCATGCCGTTTTGGCCCCGGTGAGCAAGTTTAGAATTGTACTGACCACATGTCAGGATTTTTTGGGCCTGATAAACCGAGTAGAGTAGTAACTACTTTGTCGAACAGCACCTCCCTAATTTAAGGTGGTTCTATGGAGGGAGAATGAGGTAGCCCAGGATGACGGCCAGGCTAGACTATCACTGAGAACCAAGACTTCATCGCTGGTGTAGGGGCCTAATTTTGACCTAGTAGAGACTTTGAGGAAGGTTGTTGTACATGAAGTCCCCGAGTCCATGCATACAACGTGTTATCAGGTTTTCCCCCTACAGGGTGTACACCGATTCGAATCGCCATGACACTCTAGGATATGAGTGGCCGCTTGCTCGTTATTGTCATCTCGTAGTATTTGATATCATGATGGTTGGTTCTAGTGGATTATTGTTGTACATTTGAAGATGATGTTGACTACTTTGTTGATTTACGTGGTTTCTTGCATGTTCTAGCTTATAGGTAGCAAATATGATATCCTTTTTAATTAAAATGGCTAAAATATTGAAAATAAGGATTAACTGCTAGTTGATGTTGGTTTGAGCCTGTCAAACCCTTGTAACCTTGCATGTCTAGGAGTTAGCTACTTATGACCACGTTGACAAGTCATTCTTGCTGAGTATTAGATGCTTAGGATTTGCTTTGTTGATTGATTGTGTGCAGGTAGTTCTTCTCTCTCTTTCGGTGATACCGAGGACAGTTACCAGTGGGAGGTCCAGACTCCTAACAGTTGGACCCCATACTGAGAGAACCTATAGGTGTTGACTGCTTCTGATGGCAGCATCTTAGGGCAAGGTGTTGCCCATGTATCATCGAGTGTATCGCTTCTATTGTTGACGTTAATTTCCGCTGCAAACTCTGTTGTATCAAACTTGGAACCAAATTTGTAATAATTTAAATTTAGAGCACTTATTTATGGTTTGTATATGTGCACATGTGTATTCTTGCTTCGTCAAGAATCCTTCGACATGATCCTGGTAACAAACCCGCCTTTTCTACGATGGGGGTGTTTCAATGAGCACCCCTATTTTGATTATTGTTTGTCTGGTTAGTTCTTCTACCAAAGATAAATGATTTATCAAGCTATCATGCTTGGTACAAAAGCAATGATAGGTGTCTCTGCTTTTATACCAGTCATACAAGGTGGCCTCGATGCTATCATGGTCACTTGTATATATGAGTTCTTATTATGCTTTGCCGATCAGAGCATTGTTCACTCTGCCGTATGAATTGGTTACCTGATACAATGATTGAGTAACTTCAGTTCAGCACACTCACTCGTGGAATCATGTATTTTGTGGTGGATATTCAATTTCCTATCTTATTTCGGTGCTACCGTATTGTTCACTCTACCATAATAAGGTTGCAGGTTGACTTCAATAGGAGTTGCCAAGCTCAAAATGGCAACCTAGCGACACTGTAACAACAAAAACTAACCCAAACAGTGTTGTCAAACCGGGTTGCTAAATTAACTTTGAGATGAGGATTTCTAAAATAGATGTTCAATCCAGTGTTGCCATTTCTATTGGGCGAGACTACCATGTGGGCTCGGTGGCACCGAATATTTGGCAAACAAAAATGGCTACAACTATTGAAGTTTGGGTGTTGTTGCCATTTTGGCAGCCATTTCCAAAGGCCCATCCAAATGGCTACAACTATTGGAGATAGCCTAATACAATGATTCAAGTAGCTTCAATTTCTTGAATTAGTTATGCATTTGAATTATATTGTTATCCTGCACAACATCCTCATTAATTGTCCCTTGCAAGACTAATGTCAGCCTAACATCATTTTTATATTATGTATCATAAATTCATTTGCAAATTTCAGGAATATATTATTATTCATACTTTCCATCGGTGGTTTTTTACCACCGGCTAGTAATTCTGAGCTGTGGTTGAATCTCAAAGCGGGGATGGCAAAGACACAAAGATTTATTAAGGTTCAAGCTGTCGGAGCATGATACCCTACACCTATTTGGGGTGGTTCACTGTTCTTATTGAGTGTTGAGAGCTCGCAACAGGAGATATTAAAAGCTTGGGAGTGTTCCGTCTATGGAACTCTCAAGAGGGAGAGATAAAAGAGAGCCAACCCTCGTGATGGTGGCCTTCATTGCCTTTTATAGGTCACCATGGGAACCCATGAACTATTCCAATCACCCTTATAAATGTGGGTGCTTTCAATTACATATTGGGTTACTTAGCCTAAAAATATTGTACGTGGTGAGTGAGGTCATCAAGTCTTGGCCGATGGAGGTTCCTTAGCCTCAAAGTCTTCCGGTGAGTGGGGTCACCTAGTCTTATAAGTGATGAGTGAGGTCACCAAGTCTTGATTGGTGGAGGTTCCTTAGCCTCTGAAGTCTTTTGGTGAGTGGGGTCACCTGGTCTTGGCTGGTGGAGGCTTTTATGATGGCTCATGATGCCCCGCAAGTGGGCAACAATCATGACTTGAGCCTTTAGTGCAGCACTTGAGTGCTGGCCATGCCTGCACATTAAGTGGACCACGGATAAGTATGCTGCTTATTTCAGGATTTGTCAGGTTGGGATTAAATGGGGTTCATCCCCCTTAGCCTAGGTCCGGGCACCTCAATCCAGTGTGATGATCAGAAAGAGTGTTCACATTTTTTTTCATTTCTGAATGTATGTATGTAAGTTGTCGCAAGAGCAAAATAGATAACAATGATGATTCTCTAATAAAGGTTTAAGTAGTTCATCTCTTTTGGTAATCTTTTTGATAGGTTCATATTGTGTACCATGACATGTCTGAGGAGGGAAGGCAATGGGACTGGTTCATTTTTTATGAAAGTGTGCATCTCCATTTAATTTAGTAATTATTTTATACATGCCTTTTCATCGATTGATTTACATGATTATTATTTATTATTTGTATACACATAGCAACACACGGAAATTCCCCTATAATACTTATTTTATCTTAAATGCATAATTACCTAATATTCTCATTTTGCAAGTTAGATGTCTTATGCACCACACCTTATAGCCACATCACAAGGGAATTGTGTTTTGCAGAAACATTCTCAGTAAGATTTGTGTTTTGTATGACAAATAATGTTATGTTAAAATGGAAATTGAGTGTTAGCATATTTTTTGATTAATCATTGCGAAGAGAATTCTTTGATGATCAATCACTGTGAAGAGAGATTCTTCGTTGGGGTGCTAGCCTCTAAATGAGTGAAGCATGAAGAGTTCTACAAGAGATATTTGTGAATACTTTGCCTATATAACATGCAACAAGCAAATTCTTGATTGACGTATTCGATGTAAATGAAGTATTAGCTCTTTGATGAAACATTATTTGCAATATGCATTAGGTGTCACTTTGATTAATAGGTGAGATATTTGAATAATTAATATATATTACAATTTAAACTTGCGGCAATATGACAACACTCCCCTAGTGTATAAGTACAAATTTGATGCAAACAGGTAATCACCCACTAATATGCAAACAAGTTCTCTAAAAAAAGGAATGAAGTAGACATCTAAAATAAAATACTCACTCTGCATTTAAATCTTTGTCGCCGTTGACGTTTTGAATTACGCTTGACCATTCTTCTAATTCAAGAAAATTTAAACTTTAACATATATTATGTTAGGATTTGATTTATCACTAAAGAAATTTTAAATAAGATTTATAATTTTGTATATTAAAACTAATATTTTAAATAGATAAAAATAGTAAAAAATCAACTACGACAACCATTTAAATAGCAAGGGAGTAAAAGGAAAACCAAACAATAACCGCGAGAAACAGCAGCCCCCCTGAACCCCACCACAAATCCATGGCTTCCATCGCCGCCGACGACAAGGGCAAGCGCCCCATGCCGGAAGACAATCCCACTGAGGTGAAACCCTCCTTACCCTCAGACCCTGAGGCTGGCAGCGCCGGGGAGAAGAAACCGGAAGGGGAAGGCGCTGAGGGCGGCGGCGACGACCTGCTGCTGGTGACGGAGTGCGGCACGGAGCTGCGATTCTCGCGGCTCGCGGCGCGGATGTCAACGATGCTGTACGGCATGATGGAGGTCGGCTGCGCGGTGGGCCGCATCCGCGTGCCGGACATCGATGCCGGCACCCTCCGGCTGGTGGCGGCGTACTGCGAGAAGCACGGGCCGTACTACGACCCCGCGACTGCCGGCAGGGACCGCGACACGTTCCCGCCGTTGCCCATCGACTTCATGCCGGCCGCGCACGCCATCAAGCCCGTCACCGAGTCCGACCCAGACCCGCATGGCCTCAATTCGTGGGACCAGGAGTTCATCACCGTCGGCATCGACATCACCACCCTCTGCTCCATCCTCCTCGTAAGCAATTGTTTCTCGCTTATTAACGCTTCCTCCCAAGAAAGAACTTTGGTTCCTAGTATAATAAAAGAAGGAATTTTGGTAGCAATACAATTTGAAGTAAACATGCTTGAATTGTGAATTGTGTGGATCTGAGCCACTACCGCTGTGCAATCCCTGATGATCTCGTATGGTGTGCTGCAGGCAGCAAACTACCTGGGCATCGATGACCTGATCCACCTGGGCTGCACGGCCGTGGCAGACAAGATGAAGGGCAAAACGCCTGAACAGATACGCGAGGCCTTCCACATCGAGAACGACTACACGCCGGAGCAGGAGGCCGAGGTCAGGAAGCAGAATGCCTGGGCGTTCGAGGATTGAATCGTGCAGCATGTTACTTAGCTTAGTGCACTCCTCTGTTGTCGATGGTTGGTCTCAGTACAAATTTTCACCTTCATTTAGACAGACAAGTAGGCAGCCTAGATTTTGTGGGTGAATAAAGTATCTGACGCTATAAGTTTTGCTGTGAATTGTGGATGGATGGTAAATGGTTTATTGGTATTTCAACTGGTTCTTATCAGCAGAAACAGTTTATCTGGTATATGCTTGTTCTAGTTGGGATCACTTACCTTGTTAGCTAAAAATAATGGTCGGCTACATCTTGTTGTTTGTGTTTGCATATTAGCCTACGCTTGCTTTTGATTGCCTCTTTGCTGTGAAGTGTGACAGATGAAATCTGGCATGCAAAATTCCTTGATACACTATTGTTGCCTACATTGTCTGTCCTTTTAGTATTTTTGCTAGGGATATGTAGCAATATACTGTTCATGATTGTTCCTTGGACACTGGATGGGGCTGTAGTGACAAAGCACTTGGCCTTTGACATGTAGACCGTCCAAAGATTACTTCTCCCTGATACAAACAGAACACTTTTATTGTATTTAGGAAACATAGTATTGGTGTCCAGGAGTTCATGTGTGGCGATGTTTTAGTTAGCTCATGGTTTTGCTGTTAGCAGACTTGTTTATTTTCTTGATCTTTACATGTATAAGCTAGTTTCCCCAGCAGTTGCCTTTTCCACAGATTCATCTGAACATGATCACTGATTTGTGGAATAAAAGCTAGGTGGCCTGTGTTTTGTCAGAATTTTCATTGTTTCCCTGTGTCTGTTGTTTGTTGGTGGACCTTGCTAGGAATTGCACCCCGTCAGTTTTGAGAGTAGGCAGATGGATGGACAGATGATTTAGTGGAAAGCCCATGAATGTCTGATGAAGTGGGTCCCCCTTTATGTGTGGCTTAATAGTTTATTGGTTGCGCAACTGATTCTTATCAGCAGAAATTGTTGCGCTGCTTGCAACATCGTGCTCAATTGACTGGAAAATTAGGCGCTAGGCGCTAACCGGTGACCCTCCGTCTAGAGCTTAGGTGTGCTTAAGCGCTACTAGGCGCCGCCTAGGCGGTTTATATTGTAGCAAGGTTTTTTACAAAAATAATTAAAAAAGAAAAAAGAAATGGGGGGATAACCAGATCTTCATGCATAACTCAAGCAGCCAAATGGAGAGTTGAAGGCAACAACAAGTCAGCAAGTAATTCAGCAATCAAGCAGATAAAGGTAGGTCAATGACTCAACGGACATAACATGATCATATTCTACAAGAAACTAAGCAAGCAATTAGATGTATGCCCTCACAGAGTAACCTGATCATATTCTATATCTTAGCATCTACAACAACAAAAAAGGTAAAAGATGCACTGTCCAATCAGATTCTACCTCTACTACATAAAAATCCATATGTAGCACTAGGGCCAGATATAGCCATAGCCATATAGGTCAATGACTCAAATGACTATGTACATAAGTCGTGCTGCCTTCAGGAACAGAGTAACTTGACTCAAATCAGCACTGAGTGATTCTAGTGTAGATCAAATTATTGATTTCAACGTAGATCAAATCACTCAGTGCTTTTAATTTCTAACATAGAATCACTCAATGCAAGCAAAACTGAGTGCTTCTCGTGGAGTTCTAGCTCTAGTTACCTTAGCAAAGTAGAGCACTAGGAGCGAGGTCAAGGCAAGCAATAGAACTCCAGTGGTGCAGCTTAGCACCAGCGTCCAAAGCATCAAATAAGAAGTTAGGAACCTAATTTTACTGAATCAGGGACAGAGGAATGGGCAAGACACTAGGTTTGCGTTCGATTGGGAACAAGACCACCACGACTTTTACAAGAACGGAAAAAGAAATTCATCGATGGGGAAGCAAGAGCTATAGCTGCTTCACAAGAAGAACCAATGCAATCTCCACTTCACCAGATAGAGAGAAGAGCAGAGGAAACGGACTGCAGAGCGCAGGATCTGGTGGAGAGAGGGTCATCCACGTTGTGCTCTGCTAAGTGTCGAAGCTCGAGCAGGGAGCAGCAGCATGATTGAAGACATAACGTGATGAACGGCGGCGGAGCTCGAGGCGCAACGAACGGCAGCGGAGCTCAAGTAGATGAAAAGAAGCCTCCAACCCTAGGCGCAAAGCACGCACATGTGTTTTATCCCGCCCTACACAAAATTACTTGTGCTCCCGCCTCCGCCAAACCGCTGGCACTCCCGCCCCCACCAAATTGTATGGCTCGCGCCTCCCACCAAATTGTGTGGGCCGCGTACGCACCCATGTTTTCTTTGCCTGTGCACGTTGTGCCCGCCTAGGACGCCTATGCGCGCTTCGATGCCTCGGGCCCACCTACCCCCATAGGTGAGGCGTGAGGCCAACGCTTACATATGCGTAAGCGAGCGCTTTCTAGCACCTATTTTTTCCCGGAATGCATTGCTTGTTTTAATTAGGAGCATTTACCAATTTACCATCCTATAATCGTAATTGAGTTCAATGTCGTAGTTTGTGGGTGCATATGCTTCTATTTACCTTTGCCAGCTGACGACCCCTTTTTCTCTGAAGTGTCAAATGGGATTCTTCCATGTTCACTTCTTGTTCTTGATAAAATGTCTTTGTGTTCCGTGTTCAGGTGTCTCCATTGAGTATTTGGACTAGGGTCAGCATCCTTTAGTTTTGTGTGCAAGAATGTACTAGGGCTTTGCTGATTGGTTACCCGGCAGCTAGGACAAAGTGTCTGTTACTGGATGGGCACTATTCAGGTGTTTTGGTTCAACAATGTCTAGAATTTGTTCTCTTTGGCTTTAAGCAGATTGCAGACTTGTTTGGTGTTCTTGATATTCACTTGTAAGTTGGTAACAAGTTTGTTTTTCAACACCTAAAAAAGCTGGCCCCTTTGAAATAAACATTTAATAGATTTATCTTGGTTATCGCCTTTGTAAAATCTGGCCAAGCCATATTTTTGAAGAATGGCAAAAAGTTCACACAGAAGCAACTCGGTTACATGAAAACAACTCAACACAATCGGTGAATCCAAAGTAAGTTACCAAGGTTGTCAATCAAAATCCTTGTTTGCCGATATCAAGAGCAGTCATCAAGTGACCAAACAAGAGTTGCTACAACTTGTAGGTGATGGAGGAAACGACTTGGCTGCGAAGGATGCAGATCACATGAACCATGACGACCGCAGGAACAGGGTGGCGGCCACTTGTCTCCCTCCATGGCGTAGACGGGTCTCGGCTGCAGGCTGCCTTTGCCAAAACTCAAGGTGAGGAAGAACCCTTCCAAGTGCTAGTGGTGCAGCTGGTGCCAGAGCTTGACATCCTTGGCTAGCTCATAGGATAGTTGCCCAAGTGTTGTCATACGGTTAGCTCCCCCGCCTGCACTGGCACTGCATTGCATTGTCTGGTGCTCCTGAACCGAAGATCAGCTCAACGAAGGAGGCCTTGAATCTGGATCCTTTCTGTCCGACGAGGTGCCCTTTCTGTCCTCTTCGACTACCTCATTGCATATCACGACGACGAGGTCACCATCCATCGATGGCTCGCGTCTAGCAGACGATGCCGATTTTAGTCTTGGGGACTCCGCCTGTGATGCGTGAGGGGCAAAAATGTTAGAGCGCACCCTTGATTCAGGCTAAGACTGGACCGGTGCCAAACGAATAAGTCGTGCGCTGTTATAATACTAAAGTGGAGAAGCCCAATGTTAAGCTACTAAAGTGGAGAAGCCCACTCTTTGGGGATACCAAAATCGATAAAAGCTCGAGGAATGAAACATGTGATGTAGAGAAAGAAAATGATGGAATCTGGTCAGTTTTGAGGCTTGACAGACGGGAAACCCGACGGCATCGATGGTGGGGGAACTCCCGCACGTCATGGGCTATGTTCTGTCGGTGTTTCTCTAAAGGGACGCACGAACGTGTCCGTCTGGGTGGGCACCTCTAGATGTCGTAACACGAACAGGCGTGCCCTGCCACTGGGACCAGCAATTACGGGAACGTGTGTCGCACACCGACGACCACGGAGATGAATGAGATGGAGAGCATCCGAATCCACTGGCGTCGGCGAGAACCCACGTGGACAAGTTCGGTCCACCACACCCACGTCTTCCTCCCTAGACAACAAACAATGTTGACTGCTTCCCTCCACCCCCACGCTCTTGTACATATGATTTGATTTTTGAAGGTTAGGACAATCTTACCCAAACATAACTATGGAAGACGCTCCAGTCCCTCCACCTTGTCCCATTCTGAGATGTGACCACAACAAAGAGGCTCATGTGAAGCAATCTAAATATCTGTCGATGGTCGTTCGTGCATACTACTGTTGTTGCTATACAATTGTGAGTATTTAATTTTTCTCTTTAATTTAGTTATTCATATTTTCACCACTCGATTGTGTCATTGTGATTGAAAGAAGTATTAATTTTGCAGAAGCAAGGTTGGTGCAATTTTTCAGTGGATTGACAGGCGGAGATGTTTGACCCACAAATTCTTCTGTTTCCCTATGATCGAAATGAGTCATTTCCGTATCACAGCTTCAAGTGATGGATTCCCCCACCACTGAATCCACCTCCAATGACAGATGAGGAGAAAGATGAAGCAACAACTCATTATGTGAGCCACCCGGCTTTGTGCAAATGCAGGTACCGGTCCGAGTTGGTGAACCCATCAATCAAGTTAGATTACACACTATTTTGGCGTTGTCATGTACCATTATTGGTAATAGCTCATACAAGATGGCATTCCTTTGTTGTAATGGAAGTATTGATTTTATATTCACGACATTGGCCACATAGTATAATTGATGGTGACGTACATTGTAATCCTGAAAAAAGAGCTTGACGGTGTCGAGCGACTCAAACGTGTGACCATTCTTTATGACTTCCTCCCGAATCCTTGGATTCCCTTCATCATCGACTATTGCATTGTCACATACGGCTGACTCAATGTGACTTATGTTCTTATGGTTCAGATAGTCTTGAAGGTTTATAAGCTTTAACTTCAATGCCCTCAACTCTTTGTTTATGTAATATGAGCTCCAGTCAATGCGACTTGATGTTGGGACATTACACGGAGTAACGGTTGAGGAGGGCATATTTGCCTCATTGCCTTCATCAACTATGCTGACCGGTGCATCGAAAGCTGTGTCAACTGAAGGTTACATGTTTTCTTCATCGCTCTCACTGATTGCTGTTTTATCATCTTCCTCAACATGTTGTTCAGTGCCAACATTCTCAGGAAATGTGTTAGCGTCAAATTCATCTGTAACCACTGCAAGGTTGAGGTTCAGAATTTGTTTTCGCTAACTCGCTAGCCAGGCTAACCCTATGAGTAACACCCTGTCACTCCTCTTGGCTCGGTTGCTCCACCGTAATAGGGTCAGCTATAGTATCCTCTGTTGTCACACCAGTCTCATATATAGTGATCTCACCAGTAGGCAATAGTGCAATTTCTGCTACTACCTCGGCACCCTTTAATTCAGACTAGCTAGCATATGACTTGTACAACTGACATTCATCTTCGAACCCAAAGGGTAGTATCACATAAATTGGTCTGTTGCCTCCTCCCCCATGTCATACCTCCCGTACAAAACACATATCACATCTAACATTCATGACTGCCCTGACTCTAGCAACCAATTCTTTGAATGATGATGGATTTTCAAACATAAGCACGTGTGGTCTCATACCAACTAACTCAAATTGCTTGCTAACTGACCCACCGAAATGCAAAAGGATGACACGATCCATCTACATATTCATTGTAACAAAAGTATCAATGAATGATTGCATAATTAAACAAAATTTCAAACAAACTCAATAACTAACGGGCATTTGTCAATTCAGTTTTGTAACGCCTAACATCTACGCTAGTACATAGCAAATTAAAGTTTAAATGAATTGAATTTGAATACTTAGGGCTTCCTCAAAATTGAAGTGATTATACGCACGTACCCATCCAAACTTAGTGAGGTCTAATTATCATCCAATGATTACCCATCCAAACTAAATCAACGACTTAGCCGTACATCAAATTCAAACTTCTCTATGAGCCATAAAAATTAGGGCTACCCTACAAAATTCAAAGTTCAAATTTATCAATAAACTCAATATCTACGTCAAATACAACGGTACTTATTATACTATCAACCAACATTTTTCAATTCAAAGACTAGATCATATCATACATACAATCAATAACTAAAATTAAATTCAAAAACTAGATCATATCATACATACAACCAACATTTTCCAATTCAAAGACTAGATCATATCATACATACGACAAATTCAAAGACTATGAACCAATTAGATCGTATCATACATAAAATCAATACCTAAAAATATATATTTTTTAACTTAAAACTAGAGCTAACATGAAATTTATTTTACTAACCCTACATGAACACAATCTCTACGTAAAAATTGAAGTAACTACGTACAAACAAGCAATCACATTCTTGAGATTTAACCTACATCAATCCATACCCTAAATTCCTCTTAAATCCCTATATAAAGCAATACAACTAATTAGAACTAAATCTACACAGTTCAAAGGAAGGAGCTACCTTTGGGGAGGAGGACCGCGTTTGGGGACGAATGGTGGCCGGAGGAAGCCAGCCAACGGCGGCGACGGGAACGGCTGTGCCGGATCGCCTCGGGCACAAGAGAGAAGAGAGAGGAGGGAAAGAGAGAAGAGAGAGGAGGAAGAAAGTTCGCGCGCTGGTTTAAGTTAGGGCCAGTCACGTCAACCGGACTGGCATGACTGGGTTGCGCCGATTGCTCTGGCGTGATTGGTGGACACACGGCGCAAGGCGGCTGGACCGCCAGTCACGTCATAGCAGACAGCGTGACTCAGTTGCATCACAGCAGACGACGTGACTCGGTTGTGCCAGTTCGATTGGCGCAAGACAAGCCTACGTGGCACCACATCAACTCTTCGGGCACGCGCCTCCCTCATGGGCTACGCCAGTGCATATGACACGACTCTTTCATAAGTCACGTCAATTGCGACTCAAAAGAGATAGATCTGAATTTTTTTGGCCAAATTCATTTCTTAAAATATAATTAAAGAAAGATCAAAATAGAAAAAAAAAATCCCCAAACCCAAGGCCCCAAAGCATGCTTCATGGCTTGCACGCCTCAAGCTGCTTGATGTGAAGCAAATTACAACTGTTCTTTTTCGCTGCCTTCAAAGCGTCGCCGCTCAATGCCACCAGGCTTGCGGAGGCCTGTATCCAAAGCTGCAGCCTCTACTGTAGTTTTGCAGTACGAGGAGGAGCTTTGCGAAGCTGTGGCACAGAATAAGCTTCTTCGAAGATCCAAGGAACGGCTGCGTGCAACCAACTTAAGTCATTGCTTGTATAGCGCTTACCTATTGTCAGTTCCTGTGGCACAGAATAAACTTAAGCTGATTGCAACCAACTTAAGCTTTAGATTAGTATCAGACGGTCATATATACTTCTAAGTTTCACTTTGGTTTATTTACTGGCTTTGTATATACCACTGAATAACATGAACTGCTTAAAGTGTTTCCACTTGATTAGTGAGGTTGTAGACTGTGGGCTTAATTGAGTGGGAGAGCATCGTCTCTGCTTGTTCTGATTCTTATCTCTTTTACCGTGTTCTGATTAGTGACTATGCTACAGTTAGTCTGACGCCTTTGAAAACAATTGTGGCTGTAACCCACATTGCAGTTTCTGTTGTGACACGTCTTTGAATTCAGCTATTTGTTCTTCATTCAGAAATCAACAATGGACATTCATGTTTCAGATCGAGTACAAATTGGGGCAGTGATGTTGGACTGCCGATTGATAATTCAGTAGTTTTGTACTTTAGATAAAAAA
>VSTD030001078.1:0-13860 GCA_008808055.3 Sporobolus alterniflorus
TTGTTTTGGTCAAGGCTCTGTGCTACTAGAAGGTCACCCTTTGCTAGAACCACCGCTAGGGAGATTCCCAAGCTCACATCCTGCTTAGCTTTGTTCTGAACCCTAAACATGTGTGCTCCACTCCCCCAACGCTATCGGTTAGGTGCTGGGGGCCCGAACAGTGGGCACCTCTGACCAACGCCTTACTCACCTCCTCGAATAGTGCTACACTGAATTACCCATGGCCTGTAATTATGAATGGGGACCGTGCATCATCACAAATACTAGGAGCGTGGGGCCAGCACCCCACGGGGTCATTTATTCCCACAAATATCTTTTTTGCAGAAACCACTACATACCGCGATAGAGGACAAGAGTAGGCACCTCCCAGGGGGGGCTATCATCGACATCTTCTTCAACTTCAGTGGAGGCGGCTGTCAGAGCTACCGGCAGCACCTCCCAGGGGCCCCGCCATCGGCGCCTTTCTCAACTTCGGTGGTGGCTGCTGCCAGAGCTACCGGCAGCACCCCTAGGGGGCCAACCATTGACGTTTGGTTAAACTTGGTACCTATCACTAGATTTTCTGGTGACACCTACCAGGGGGTCACTGCGGTAAATACTACTATTACAAGCAAGACAAGTTTCCTGAAAAAAACGAAGAGAAGTCCGAGAAAAAATATTTTTGGATCCTTGCAGTGCCAAGAACCCGGGAAACATAACTGCAAAGAAGTTCCAATCAATAAAGTATAGCACAACACCATTTCTTGGGACAACAAAAAGAGAAGAAAACTACCAGCAGGACGGGAGGCCTACGTGTCTTTAGGCTCGCGCTCGAACCGCTCGGCTACGGTGCGTGCAGCATCTTCAACGCCTGGCGGCCTCCGTAGACCCTTCGACAGGCCCTTGCACTGCAGGCTCCAGGGAGATGCTGGGGTCATGGCTCTGGAAGCACATTAGCACATGGTCGGATACCACCTGTGCCAGAGTGTGGCCCTTCTCATCCAGGCGGCTGCCGACAGCCTCCTCCAGTTGGGATATCTTCCTCCTGGCCGAGTCAAGAAGCGGTAGAACGACGCCAACCTCTAGTGCTACATCCCCGTTCTGGACAGGGCTAAAACTAAAGGATGCCAGAGTAACATCCGCCTAGCCAAGGAAACTCCAGACGCGCTGCACTTCTCTAGCACGAGATGCCTGGAGATCCTCCAGCCCCTTCTGGGTAATGGCCAACTCCTACATCTGCCGCTCTGCTAGCTGCCGCTACCGTGCCACCAGTCTAGCCTCCTGGTCCCTCAGACTGACCTCCCAACTATTGGCGTTGAGCACGCGAGCCAAGACCTGGGCGTGGGCGTCCTCTAGAGTATTCTGCTCCCGGTCAAGGTTGGCCTCACGACGCTCGAGGGTGGACTCGTGGGTGCTCAGGACCTCAAGCTCACGACGGAGTGTGATGTAGTCCAGCTCTTCCTGCTCCAACTCCTGCCCCTCCCACTCCAGCAGTTGCCCCTCCAGCTCTTCCACATCCTGTGCCCGCTAGTTGACTTGGCATGCTCGCACGGTGAGGTCCTCCTCCTACTTGATGATGGCACTGGCCCGAGCCTCGACTGATACGTACTGCTCCTACACAGCGGCAAGGGCCCACTTGGAGTTGGCATCATGCGAGGTGATGGCCTCCACCAGCAGATCGAAGCCGCGCTGTCATGCCTATGCCGCCACCCTCTCAGACAGCATTGTCTCCTTGAGCATGGTGGCCCATAGCTAGAGGCACTGGTGCTTATCGGTGAGACCCTCGTCTTCCCAACGCAAGACACGCTGGACCTAGGACAGGGCCCTATGAGCTGTGCTCACGGCCTCCTCCAGGGGAATGTCGTCCAGCACATAGGAGGTGGGGTGCAACATCGGCTGCAGCGGCATAGGAGGTGGGGTGCAACACCGGCTGCAGCGGCATTTGGGATACTTCAAACCGAATTTCCACTTTTGATGTCCAAATCACTTTATATCTTGATTCAATAAAGATTGACACTTAGAGATATGTGATTCTTCATGCCTAGCTTGATATGTCAGGTTCAAACATCCACTTGCCCATCTCCATTACATCCGGTAACTCAACACCAAGACTCCCACTTGCTCCTCTCTGATGCATGGTTCATTGTGGCCATGTCCTTATTAATCCTTGTTTAACTACCATCATATCTCACACATCACTTCATGTCTTCCATAGACTCATTCTTGAAAACCTTCTTCTTATGATCAAGTTGCTTCCATAGGTATCTAATACTTAGAAGTAGCACTTGATCAATTCTTTCTTGGTTATGAGCAAGCCACAAGTGTTGAACCAAGTTAATATTCTTTTTCTTATTGTTCATGTATTTTTCTTGCTTGGCTTGACATAGACTCTTCAATATGGAACTATCCATTAGTTGACATCATATATTGATCATATAGTTCCATTTGCTCCATAATTGTACTCCAAGAGATATATCAATGAATTCATTAGTACTTTCCATTTAGAATCTGCTTATACACTTAACAAACGATATTAGTCATTTAATCAAGTTGTCATTCAATACACCAAAATCCACTAGGGGCCTAGATGCACTTTCACAAGTGCACCATTGCTCAAAGGGGAGGCTGGTGTTAGGCCACAGTGCCGCCATTCGCGGTGGAACTATTGTCATGGCCTGAGTGGCCAGAGCGTTCTCCATCCTTGGTGTGGTTAAGATAGGAGCAGGCAAAGCCCCAGTGCCATGCCTCCTGGGAGAGGGGAGGCCAGAGCCCCCCTCCCTACTTGACACCATGTGGAACTCTTCGAAGGTGTCCTCTATCATGGGCATCATGAGGATGGTGACCCACTATGGGTTGAGCGCATGAAGGTGGCGCCTGAGTTGCTACCCTTGGGAGAGAGACTCAGCCCGCTGATGTAGTCGGTGATGAACTCAAAACTCCCAAGGCCAACGGTTTCACTGAGGGAGAAACCACCCACGTGTCAAACGTTCACCGCCAGCGGCAACAATGAGTGTAGGTGAGGGAACCATCGGAACATATAGAGGCAAAGCACGTTGCAAAATCCCCCTTCCTGGTGCACCAACGGTAGGTGTTTTCTGCACCAGCAAACTATGGGGTGGTCAAGATCACATGTTCCAGTTCTGAGGTGATCTTGTGAACTACAAAGTACACTATGATCTATCCTGGTTCAGGCCCCTCCTCGGAGGTAATAGCCCTATGTCCAGTGGGTTGATATTAAAGATGAACATGTGTTACAAGGGGTCAATATAGAGCGTGAGAAGTTTGCATGTTGAAAGGAGGAAATGGATCTATTGCCCTTTGCCTAAAGGGTAGGGGGGCCTTTTATAGCCCGCGCAGGGGCCTGCTAACAACGGTCTAGTTACTTTACAACTAGTGTTGAGTTGTGGTGCCAGTGGGGCCCCAAACTAAGAACGGCAATTTGTAGAGGTTGGAGGGGCTTCTCGAGCATTCTTATCAGTTCCCGATCACTGAGGTGGAGCGTGCCTGGGATGGTTCTTGGAGCAGCCGTGCTTGGCGATGCTTTACTTAGATGCTAAGCCATCCCATGCGGGGGCTGATGTGGATGGGCTAGCTTGTTCCCTGCACCATCCTATGGTCTGCAACCATTAGAGGGGCAATCAGAACTTCCTAACAAGCGTTGCCCTATCTTGTCACGCTGTAGTGGGCGGTGGTGCCGTTTTGGGGGATGCGAAGCCCCTGGGCTTGGATATTTGACGTGGTGTTTTCCATCTGGGTACCTGTGAGATCGAATCTTACATGGAGAAGCCCACCTTTACCAGGGCGTGCTTATCCGACGTC
Organism: Sporobolus alterniflorus; assembly: GCA_008808055.3. NCBI lineage: Eukaryota > Viridiplantae > Streptophyta > Magnoliopsida > Poales > Poaceae > Sporobolus > Sporobolus alterniflorus. The sequence goes on from VSTD030001078.1 coordinate 3,799, forward strand.
AGAGTTATCATGGTGATTATGCGTGTACCCTTGGTAGACTTGTTATGTCAGGCAGTGATGGGACAGATTCTTGCACTTGAGTACCTATTGCCAGGCGCGAGTGGGGCATGTGGCCATGTCCTGTCATGCCAGACAATAAATGTTGCCACTTCCTGAGACCCCAGCGCCTGGTAAAATCTATTCGATACTGGAAAACTCTTAGGTGGAGCGACTGGATGCCTGGGCCCATCCCCGATCGGGGAGGGAGGCGGGCTAGATAGACAGGTGGTGAAATCCGGTCTACCCACGTCTCCTATAATGAGGAAAGATGACAAAGTGGATTAATCTCGGGTTTAGTTCTTTTTATGTTGGAGGCCCCTCCTCTTCTGCCAGGAGTGGTGGGGCCATATCTGGTACAGGGTGTATGGTTCACTAGCCATTTGCTTTTGGAGGGAACTGGTCATATCCACAATTTTGGGTCGTAACCGCCCATGGTATCCGAGGTACTAGACCCTGACAGGTTCGAGGAGCATTAATTCGGTCAGAATCATTGAATTAGAGCACCAAGGAGGTAAATGCCATTCTCTTTAAAAAAAATCCCTTTTGGATTATGCAAATAGATGAATGTACTTCCATTTTTGGGTCATTCCCATTTTGGGCAAGTTCTTCCTTCTATTTTGGGTTGCAATTGGATGACCTGGTACAAGTATTTGTGCTTCACATTTGTGCACCACATAGCACAAAATAACCAAGAGTTGCAGTTTATTTGGATTTGGGGATGCAACGAGGTGGTGGAGAAGGACGGAACAGACCATTGCAGTAGTGTCTCCTTTTCCATTTGTTGACCCTCCTTGGTGGGGTAGTTCCGTACCCGACCATCAAGTACATTATCAAGACTGTGATTGTGCCTTTAGGGAGCTGTGCCAAAGGTGCTTCGACACGAACCCAATGTTCGATGATGATGGAACATTTTGGCATCGGTGATCAATTGTTTATAACTAATTTTCTAAAGGTGTTGTATTGTGTAATAGGGTTCCTCTTGTAGACTCCGGATGCACTACCATTTTTTCCACATGATATGTCACGATGTGGCAGTGAGGAACCCGTATTTCATGGAAAAACCTTATGGAATTTCATCCACTTCACAAATGTGTCGTTACTCTCAAGATGTTAGGGCGTGATTCCATTGCGGATGATATGGATGACACATATGCAATGAGGGAGAGAACTATTTTCAAGTGTGTTAAGGAGTGTTCACATTGTCCATCATTGACCTCTATGAGGGTGAGTATCTACGGCCGTCGAATGAAGCTAGGTCCAATAGATTCTTCAAGAGAATGATGCTATGTGAATCCCACAGCGGTACCCGTAGTAACATATGAGTACCTATTTTACCTCCCATCGAGTGAACGACTCTGGCCGCCCGCTCAACGGAAGGCTCGGGGGCTACTCTCGGTGTCTTGTACCCTGGGTACCACGGGTCACCGGTTGTGGCCAAAAAATCTAGATATGATCAGTTCACTCTAGCGGCAAATGGCTAGGGAACCAAGCACTCCGTATAGCTCAGCCTATCATCTGTAGACAAATGGTTAGACAGAGAGGGTAAATCAGATTCTGGAGGATATGGTCTGAGGTTGTGTACTGAACTACCAAGACAAATGGGACAAGTGTCTATCCTTGGCTGAGTTTTCTTACAACAACAATTATTAGGAGAGTCTCAGGATGGCACCTTTCGAAGCGTTGTATGGCCGTCATTGCCGTACACCTATGAACTGGATTGAGCTTGGTGAGAGGACAATCCTTCGTCCCGACCTTGTCATTGAGGCTGAAGAAATAGTCCACCGCCTCCATGCCAACCTGAAAGCTGCCAGAGATCGCCAGGAATGCTATGCCAACAAGCGACGCTGGCTGCTTGAGTTCAAAGCAGGCGACCACGTGTACCTTCACGTCTCACCCACATGAGGTGTGAAGAGGTTTGGAATCAAAGGAAAGCTACCACCCCGCTACATCAACCCATTTGCTATCTTGGCTAGACTGGGGAATGTGGCATACCGTTTGGAGCTACCATAGACCTTGGCAGGTGTGCATAACGTGTTTCACATCTCTCAGCTCAAGAAGTGCTGGAAGCCACCTGTGGATGTCATTGTCGATGACGTCGGGCCCCTCGATGCCGATCTGACTTATCTGGAGCATCTAGTGAAGGTTCTGGGTCAGTAGGACCAAGTCACGAGGCGTCAAATGATTCAATTCTTCAAGATTCAATGGAGCCATCACTCTGAGCAAGAGGCTACATGGGAGACTGAGGAATATCTTCGTTCTAAGTATCCAGAGTTTCTCCCTCCGCGGTTATGTGTATGTAACCTCCTTTGCACCACCCACCCCCTCGTAGTTCTAAATCTTGAGGCAAGGTTTCTTTAAGGGGGAAAGGATGTAACATCCCGCTGTCAAATCTATGTAATCATGTTATAACCTTGGATTTGAATAAAATTCAAATAAATTCAGTTCAAGTTCCTATCAAATTCAAGCTCCAATCTAAAATCAAATTTTCATTTGAATATGGTCGACCTTTGATCAAAGTGCCCAAGATAAAAGTCGTCCGAAATAATCTAATCTACCTCCATGGAAAGTTTTGCATTTTTCAGAGGTCCCTAAGTATTTCTTTCTAATTTATTTTCACTCTTGATAAAAAATTAAATGGGAAAGGAATTCCAAATCCTCCCCTGCTCCATGTCTGCATGTCATCGCTGGCCGAATTCCCGTCATCGAGCTGGCCACACGTCAAATGCTCACGCCACCTCAATGTCCACCTGTCGTCGTGAACCGTCACCTCGCCCCTCGATGTGCCGTGGCGTCTGCTCACCATGAGCCACCTGCACTGCTGCCGCCTGTCACTGTGCCAGACATGTTCCGCCACCAACTGCTTGGCGACAACACCCTCACACAGAGCGCTCTACTGGCCAAGCTGCCACGGCCGAAAGTACGTCGCCTAGGCTGCCGCATACCCTATCGTGCACGTGCGCCTAGCCATGTAGGCGCTATGCACTGGCGCATGCCCGCTAGCCGCGTGGCCACGTCTAGCATCCTCTCTATCCAGCTCACCACCCCGACACCGATGTACGAAGAAAATCCATTTCGGCGTCGCCTCCACGCAAGCCCCTGCCGCTACCCACCCTTGCTGTGCTCTGCACCCACGCGTGCATGCTCGCGCTGTTCGAGCGCGGCCGTGTGCTGCACGACGTGCCTAAGCCATCCCATCGTCCTCTCCCTCCATGCGCACGCGTATAAAATGTGCCCCACCCATTACATCTCGTCCGGGCCAGCACCTCTTGTCTGCCTCCGGTAAGTCGCCACCGCCACGCCTCACCTCTATTTCTGCAACGTCGTCGATGCCAAGCCACCTCACCAACTTTCTGTCCTCATGCACAGGTCCAGGAGCTTTGCCAGAGCTCAGAGCTGCTCCCCGAGCTGCTGGACCCTCACCTTCCCTGCCATTGAGCTCCAGCATAGTTGACCGTGCTGGTGAGCTCCGCATTTCCATCACCCGCCATCCTCACTGCAAGCTGGTGGCCTCAACCTTGTCAAGCGAGTGCACTGTAGTCCATGGACGACGCCCATGTTCACCTTCCCGCCAACAGTCTAGTCGTTGGACACCTCCACTCACACCACATTGCACGCCGTGCGCGCCGTCGCCGCGTGCTGCGCGCCATGTGGACGTCGACATGGTCCGCCCATGCCTTGCGCTTTAGACCACGCCATGCCAGGTGGCTCCCTTTAGTGTGAGGCCTCACCTTGGAGCTCATTGCCACTGATTAGCCACCAGTGAGCCGCCGCGAGCCGTGCCATGCCATGCGCTCTGAGCGTGCCCCGGTATGAGCGTGCTACGCTGTGCGCAGGCAGGGTCGTGCCCCGTGGGCCGGCCTCGCTGGCTGTGGGCCACACTGGACTAGGCCTGTTTGGCTCTGTGGCCGGGCCACGATAGGCCAAGCACGCACTGCTCGCATGGGCTGAGCGCCGGGGTTTTGGCCCAGTGGTTGTTTTAAATTAGAAAATTCATTTTCTATTTTCTTTTGGTTTCAATTTAAATTCAAACTTTGAAAATTTATATCTAACTATCCAGAGCTCCAAAAATTATGAAATTAGTTTTGTTGGATTTGTAATTTTGTGATCTATCTAATGAAATTATTTGTCGGATCAGAAACTTTTTCCTTGAGCCAATTTTTGTTAAAACTTAAATAACTCTTTGTTATTTAATATACGACTGTCATCATCACATGTAGGATCCACCATCGGTGGACTCATTCCAAAGGAGGAGAAGATCAAGCAGGAGGTTCCCGGAGGTCTACAAGCCACAAGTTTTCAGGAGCTTAACCCTGAGCAAGGCGAGCCCCGGTTCATATAGCGCCCATTAATCTAACATGACTTGTTCTACTTTTATGCATGTGATGATGGTGCATTACGTATAGGGTGCTTTATACTGATGGTGATAGGTTGCATGGTAGCACCCTTCCATATACTATCCTTGTTTAGTTGTATTACTTTTATGACTATATCTACTAGGCGTAGTTGTAGTCATCGGTAGACAATGAGTGGTAGGTCCCACTCGCATATAGGACCCCTCTTTTGTGAACTAGAAGGATACTCTGGTTATGATGAGTAGAGGTTGATTATTCACTATTGCTAGACTAGGTGGGGCAAGTTGGGGGATCAGTGGACCACTCGGAAGGGAAGGGCGGGGAGAGTGATGTGACTATTCCAAGGTTTCTATGTGGTAGCCCTCATCCATGTCAATTAAGGACTATATCATTTTGGCCCCGATGGCAAGCCTTGAGTTGTGTACTGACTGCATGTCAGGCTTTTATAAGGCCCGATAAGTCGAGTAGCTTTTGTAACTACTTTGTCGAGCCGCACCTCCCTGCTTCATGTGGTGCTTTTACTTTTGGAGGGAGAATGAGGCCGAGGGCTAGGACTTCATCCCGGGAGCAAGGGCCTGATTTCAACTTAGTAGGGACTTGTGAATGGTTGTCATACCTGAGAGCCTCCGGGAGTCAAGCATATGGCGTGTTGGTCAGGTTCTTTCCCCTATAGGGTGTATATCGATTCGATTCACCATGACACTATCAGTTATGAGTGACAGCTTGTCGTTACAGTCATCTCATAATATGATTGGTGTACTGTTGTGGTTTCAAGGATTTGGATATGGATATGGTTACGATTATATTATCATTATGATTATTCTATTTACTTACCTTTGACGTTGACATGGGTCAACATTCTGCTTGTTTCACATGTTCTAGTTTTAGGTGCAAACATAGTAATTGGCTAAGTCTAAAATGGCTAAAATAATAAAAGCTAAGGATCAACTGCTAGTCGTTGAGTCTATAGTCCCATCAAACCCTTAGTACCTTGCATGTGTAGGAGTCAGCTATTTATGGCCACATTGACGGGTAAGTCTTGCTGAGCTTGAGTTGCTCAGGCTTTGCCTCATTGAATTAATTATGTGCAGGTAGCTTCTCTCTTCCTTCCGGTGATGTCGAGAGCGACTACCAGTGGGAGGTCCAAACTCCTGACAGTTGGGCCCCATACTGGGAGGTGCCACAGGCATTGACTGTTGCTGAGGGCGGCACCCTCAGGCATGGTGTCACCTGTGTATCATCGAGAGTATTCACTTTTGCTTATTGTTTAATTTCCACTGCATGGACTATGATGTATCGAATTCGAACTTTTAAATTATAATAATTTTATATTCAGAACACTATTATTATGGTTTTTATACATGTGCATGTGAATTCTCATTTCGTCGAGAATCCTTCGATGTGATCTTGGTTAACACCGCCATTTCACGATGGGGGTGTTACACCTGGTATCAGAGCCGTGTCGAGGATAAGTGCATGCTAATGAGCCTTAAAATGACCAACAACGTTTTTACGGTGAGGAACGTGCTAGCCCACATAAGGACTATAATAGCTCTTAGGTGGTAAGCTAACCTTGCTTGATGATTGTTGACTATGCTAATCCTTTTCTATAGGAACACTAACTTGCGTTACTTCGTTAGAACCATTCCTTGTTAAGCGACCTTAATTCAATTTAAAACTTGAATTCTGATCTTGTCATACTTGGTGCCCTCTTTTGTGTCCTTTTCCGATAGCTTGCTATCGTGTTGCATTATTCCTCTTTGAAAATTCTAACCTTCCCAAGTTTCTGCCTCAGATGAGAGACTACTCATACTGCACCTTCAAGAACGGTCACTTGCACACGAGGGGTTTGCACCGTCACGACTTCCCTCTGTTGCTGTGGGATGCCCTTGTGCAGACTAGCTACGGGAACAAAGACCCAGAGTACTACAGTCGGCTCTGTGAGGAGCACGACCTACAGCTCTATGAGGTCTACGTCGATATCCCATCCCACCCTGTGTTTGTTGATGGGAGCACGTGGTCCACGTGGGCTATTGGGGCTGACATGGATAATGCTATGGAGAAGGCTGCTCACATGGCACTCACCGCCCCGTGCTCACAAAAATTGGCTGCTACTACTGGCACGCCCATCTCGCTATATCCTATCCAGGACCGCTCTGACCTAAAGTGGAAGGCTCGCATGGATGAGGTGGGCAATGTCTTTCAAGTTCACTACCACAGTGGTTTGGCGTACATGGACGGATATGCCCAGCACCTATTTCAGCTGCAGCACGACACTCAACACATCATTGCGGAGCAACGGTGCCATCATGTTGGTTACACCAAAGGAAGTCAAAAACCTCACCCAGGAGATCAATCGCATTGCCCAGGAGAATGGTGTCGTGTGTTAGTAGGTTAGGGACTTGGAGAGTCGCCTTCGTGACAAGGAGGAGGCACTTTTGAGTAGTCTCTATCATTCATCTGAGCACGACCAGGAGTTACTTCGGCACCAAGTCCTTCTGCGCACAGCCGAGGAGGCCACCAAGGTTTAGGCCTGTGAGTTTGAGGAGTTCTAGACCGTGAAGGACTTGGAGATCTAGAACATGCAGGATGAGCTGGAGGAGCTTGAGGAGGAGGTGCAGGACCGTGGAGTGGCGCTCGCAAACCAAGACAACAGAATCAACAACCTTCAGGCTGAGATACACGACTCCAACAGCACCAAGCGCCTACACCTGCCACACCAGCCGAGGATGCTGACCCTACCTCAAACGTCGACCAGTCTTTGCCCAATGTATACTTCCATTGGTCCATGGCCAGGAGATCATCATTGCAGAAGTCACATCCTACAGAGGCCCCCTCTTGTGCCCAGGCTAGGAGATAAACCCACTCCGTCACCTAGGTCCAGGAAGTCGCATCATGTCCTTCTGCCCCGAATATCCGCAAAATCGGGAAAGCAACATGTTACTTAATTAAGCCTACCCATATCAGCCATGTGCTTTGTGTTGTTCACATAGTTACACGTTCCACAAATAGGTCCTTAGGATCACTAGCAGGCACTACCACAATCCAAAATAGTACATAACAAGTACTCATGCATTCCCGCACCATCATCAAACATCCTCCTACTAGGATCCCCTAGACTCACAAACTTTACAAACATGTTAACCAATTCTCATGGTTAACCCCAGACTTGGCAAGCTAAGCATGACGTAAAAGATTACTAGCATTCTACCCAAATCCCGGGTAACAAGGATATTATAAGGAAAGATATGACACATAGGTATTACCATAATTCTGACATAAATTACTAGCATGCAATCCTATAGATAGATACAGGAAATAGGTACAACATATGTCAAGGACACTTGCCTTCGAATCCCACTTGCGGTTGCTCAAGGTCTTCAAAGTTGATGTCTTGGAAATTCTTGGGCGGTTCACTCTCTACTCGATGATCGGTAGGTCGAAAATAAGCAAGGGAACAAAATAAATAAAACAATATAGCAAATAGAAGATTATCAACAATATGATACAATGGCTAGATAGGTTTTGTCGCTACAAAATTTTTGGTACAAAAATCACTTAAAACAGAGTTACGGTTAAAAAGATATAGGTGTTTAAAGGTTAAAGGTTTTATTTGAAATCAAATATCTATAACGAAGATTAATCTGCAATTTTTAGAAACTTAAATAGAACTTAACAGAAAAGATTAAGTGCTAAAATATAAATATAAATATGCTAAAAGGGATCTGAGTAAAAATATTGGGTAGCATTTGCAAATAGCTGAAAGATCAAGGGCTAATCTACAAAAGGGTGTGGCTGCCCAAGTTTCCATTCTGAGTCAAGGACTTGATTGCAAATAATCTAATGGCCAAGGGGCTGGTGGTAAAGCTGCCAGAATTTAACAGAAGATTTACAAATTGTTTTCAAATAGGAAAAACAGTGCACTGGGTTCATGGACCCGTGGACTTTGGCCGAGCGCGGTCTACCGGTCCGTGGTGGACTACCGGTGGTGGCACCCGATAGGCTCGTCGGAGTCTAGCCTTGCGGCCACTCTGGTGGGTGGGAGCTCACCGAGAGTTGGGGGCAAAGGGAGAGGAGCTTTTGGGCGTCCTCACCGACGGCGGCGCAGGGCGGTGGACTGCCGGAGGTGAGCCAATGACGGTGGGGAACAAATGGGCAATGACAGAACTCGATGGGAGGGCAATACGGGCGCGGATGGAGCGAGCCAATGCGAGGAATGGGAAGGTAGTGTGGAGACAGTGCTCTAGGGTGCCTTTTATAGGGCGGGGACGGCGAGAGGTGAGCAGACGAGGGAGGTCACCGGTCGGTATCGAGTGGAGTCCATTAATGGCGACGGTTCTTCGAAGTTGAAGAGGGAACAGCACGAAAGAGGGTAAATTGGAGAGGCGGCGACTCGGCCTCATCTTCCCGTGGTGCATCAGCGACCGGAGGGGCACGCAGTGCAGTGGTGATGGCCAAATGGGCGGCTACGGTGCGATCATCGGGAGGAGGAAGACGACGGCCTGGTAGGCCTTTGTGGGCCGCGCGGCTGAGAAGCCGCCCGGGCTGGTGCAAGGCTTTTGGGCTGGGAGGGTGCAGTGGGCTGAGATGGGCCAAAAGGGCGAACGGACTGGGCGCTATGGTGGGCTCCGTGATGAAAAATAAAAAAAGGTTAACGGGTGGGCTACCAAGGATATCGGGCCGAACAGATTTTGGGCCGCGAGAATAGATTTTGGGCCACGAGAAAGAATAGAAAAAGGTTTTTAGATTTTAATTCAAGGAATGAGATTCAAATCTAAATTTTAAATATCTCCAAATCGAATTTGGACTGAATTTTTAAAATAGGATAAAATCAAATCAATTTTTTGGGGCCTTTTCAAATCTGGAAATTGATTTAAATAATCAAATTTAAATCAAGTCTTTAAATGGAAGACTTCTACATTGATTAAGAAAAAGATTTCGAGGCGAAATTTAAATCTTTTAAAAATGGAAATTGACCTAGGGCTCAAAAATAAAAATATGTATATCATGAAATACAATCCTATCAAATTATTATTTAGGTAAAATATATTAACTTAGCAAGTTTTAAATTTTTACGAAAATTAGGGTGTTAAGTATTGTAGAGGCCAAATCTTGTACTCGGCACATCGCATGTAACCTCACAACTTGCAGCATCTCGCACCCCACTCCTTCATCATAGATAGGATCTAGAGTAACCACCGTTGGCTCGACCAACCCTGTTGTACATTGTATACATACCTGTGTCACATGTAATACAATGTGTGCGAATATTCTTGCATCATGCATATATGAATTTCATTTACTCGTATAAATTTAGAGTACAACCATCCATTGAACAAACAATAGCAAACTATTCATGTATAGTGTGTTGGTGTATATGAATTTCATTTACTCATATAAATTTAGAGTACAACAATCCATTGAACAAACAATAGCAAACTATTCATGTATAGTGTGTTGGTGTACATGAATTTCATTTACTCGTATAAATTTAGAGTACAACAATCCATTGAACAAACAATAGCAAACTATTCCTCCAGATGTAGGAATTACATGTTGGTTTTACATAAAATCTTCAGACATTGGACAATCAAAATTATTATGCTATATCGAACGAAATTATATATAATCAAGCTTGTTACAACGATCTCATCACAATTAAATTGATTTT
>VSTD030001079.1:0-13858 GCA_008808055.3 Sporobolus alterniflorus
ACTTAATCACAAATATTATAATAAGGTATTCAGAAATAATTATTGAAAAATAATTACAAATATTACAATAAAGAAAAATGTATCATAATACTTAATCACATTACAAATATTAAAACAAACTTAACTTTTTTGTGGTGGCCCACTTAAGCAGCCACCACAAAAAATGGGCCGGCAATATATTTCATAAGTGCTACTTATATGGGCCGGTACAAAAAATCACAATATTGGCATCGGCCCACTTAAGAGGTCGATATCAAAAAGCACGCTGATCTTTGGTATTGGTCGTCTTAATACAACCGCTACTAATAATATATTATTGGTATCGGCTGGTAAGCCCGCCAATATTGGTATCGGCTATTGTTACCAGCCGATACCAATAATAGATCAAAGGTGTTACAATAGATCATTTTTCTAGTAGTGTCGCCTTCAATGGGCTACTGTTCGGGGTGAGCCGAAGGTGTCACACGAAGGGGTAGTAGCAGCTGCCCCCACAAGGTGGGCCTGGTTCGGCGAAGGATGTTCACAAGGCCTTCGTCTGTGGGCAAGTATGTTGTTCTATTTTCGTAGGGTCTTGGAGTTCTTTCTGGGCCATGAGGTGGAGGCTCGATAGTGTCGCCAAAGGCCAGAAGCTAGAGGCCATGAAAAGGCAACTAAGCGAAGGTTGGCCCGAGGTCACCTACACATGGCGGCACTAGATTGGCACGCTCAAAAGGCAGTTATGTGATGTAATAGTCCAGATTGCCCCTTTTATTGTGTACTCTACAGTTGGGATAGGTTGTTAAGGGCAGTAACATCATTGTAATAAGACCCTTGATCTCCCCCTATAAGACCCCACATGCTCCTAGCTTGGGGTGAATGAAGTATTCTTTGATTTCTATGTGCATTGTCACATGTCTCATTCATTTCATTCCCGTGCTCGCTGTGTTCGTATTACATCTTCGTGTTTAGTACTTATTGGCCCTCGGCAAATAAGTACAAACAATTTTGATATTGTCATATCCTAGTTCAAAGAACAGAATCGAAGTTTCCAAACATGTGCCCAGGAAGTTCAAATCACACGTATGGTGAACAAATACAATATCTCATTAAATTACAAGCTAAGATCTTGACAAAATGACACTTGCGTCCAAAAGAAGATTACAATCATATAGCAACAAAAATCTAAGCGTAGGAGCGGCATCCACCGGCACAACCGGAGGAAAGGCATGCCTAGTCTTCATCTTGTGGCTCTTGCTGGTACTCTTGATTTGACTCTCAACCTTTGGTTCGATCTAGAGAAATGATAGAGGTACTTTTGAGTAGACTTATGGTTGCTACTCAGCAAGTGGAGGGGGGACAGGGGGGGGGAGATGACATGAGGGCTATCAACAAGGAAAGCTTGACTCTGGTTTGTCTCGCAGAAAGTAGTGATTGCATCCTATGCCCTAATGCCTCTATGACTTAGACTTAGGCTTAGATCTCATCTCCTCAGAAGAGTGACATCAAACATACAACATAGTCCACTATGGTAGATCGACCTAAACAACAAGACTAACCAACTCCCAACAAAACCGAACCCATCCTAGGTTCCAACTAATCATGTGAGGGTCCATGCTGCTCATGACCGTGAGCACAGCTGTCATGACAGTTTTACACTCTGCAAAAGTTGTACATATTCCCCATGAGTAGTGATTTCATCACTTGTTTCCAGGTGACTAACATCTCTATTTCACCATGCCAGCCAAGCACATTCACACTTCCTTTGGCGTGAGGCCAGGAGATAGCTACAAGGCTTTTCATTGGCTTCCTCTTGTTTGCAATGCACCCACTGAGGTTTCACCGGAGGTGTCAGTCTAGATCACCAAAGTCCCCCTTTTGTGTTATGTGGTTCTCAGAAGAGTCCACTCCTTTATCCACTCATTCCCAACTAGACAGATCCGTAGAGAGGCCACTCTACCCGCTCCACCGATTGGTACACAAAACTAGCCTCTACCACATACTACGCCAGGCCGTACCCATATAGGCTCAAGATTGTACTATTTTTATGGGTGGTCATTCCACAAACCGGTCTAGAGATTTGGATCTGATGACTAACCAGAGGCTTTCAGAGTTCACCGGACAAAGCCCTGAAATGCCAAAATCCACTGAACATAGTTCCATTTCTGTCACCCCAAATCTCTATTCTCCATACTAACATGGAAAAGGTATAACAATTATTGTACATGATGACAACATGGTGTAAATAGGGTAACATGACACTACCCAAACTTGGATCATATCATGCGGGGCTAAGCAATTTCTACCCAAACCCAATTTTCCAAGGAATAGTTGAACAATTCTAGTTGGCCTAGCATAGGTGCGCGTAAACTTACTCCTATCATGCATTTCTAATTCTATAGAATATATAGGAATATAAAAGGTGCAAAGTTGATCAAGGATACTTGCTTCGTTGCTCTATAAAGAAAAGATCGGAGTCCTTGTATACTTGATCTTAAAAGTCTTCGTATGTCAGCTCCGGAATGAATCTCCTAATGCTCAAGCATGAAATCAAACAAATGCAACAATTATAAGCATACAAATAGCTTGAAGAGAAAGAGGATGTGATTCTTAGAATTTTGGCACAAGAATCACCTGATTCAGAGTTACGGTTGAAAAGATATGGAAGAAAGAAGTTCTGGGGGCTAAAATACGAATTTGGAAAGATTTAGGGTCTTATTTGGAAAATTGAAAGGGCTCTAGTGAATTGGATTTGCAATTTGGAGCAAAAGGAGGGGCATAAGTATAAGATTGGATGGATAAGGGCTTTTCTAGAATCAGAATTCTAAAACTAGGGGCCTAAATGGAAGAATATGGATAATCTTGGACTGCGGGTTGTTTTTGAAAAAATGAGGGGGCCATGTGCCATGTGTTAGGGGGAAATCAATTACCGACCGAATTAATTTTCTGAAGAAAAAGTTGTGGACCACATCCACAAGTTCGTGGACTGAAGGAAACTGGGCCAGTCTATGGTCCATCGTGGACTGGGCTTCAAACCCCTTCGAGGGAACTATTCTGAGCCCTTTGTTTTTAATTGAATGGCTCAGGAATGGTGGAGGTCGGCCGGAAGTGGACGAAGACAGTGCAGCCAGGGCGCTTCATGGTGGAGCCGCTGGAGAGTCATCGAAATGCACTTTCCAGTGCTAGGAGCTCATCGTGAGGGGTCTAGGAGGGGGAAGGGACGATGGCAACGCCTGTGGTGGCATCAGCGAGGCATGGGGAGGACAGAGGCGAGCTCACAACGGAGAGGGGCTGACAACAGTTCTTGGTGCCGATGGAAGCAAGTAGGGAGGAAGGGCGGAGAGTCGATCAGGGGTGACTGAGGTGTGGAATGCTCCAAGGGTGGGGGTGCCCTTTTATAGGGGCTGGGAGAAGGGCACCGGGGCGTCGATAATGGAAGGCATCAGAGGAGTAATGGCGGTGGCATAAATGGTGATTTTAGGTGCCTTAAAGCTCTGATTCAAGGGGGGTTAATGGCTGCAGTTTAATGGTGAAAGGAGGGGGTCTTGTGCCAGAAGAAGGAATGGCTCAGGCGCAGTGGTGTGAGGCTGGCTTCATCGGCGGCTACGTGATGGCGTTGGGAGGCAGAAGAAAGATGAAGGCGGGTTTCATAAATTTACGCTTTTGTGAATAGATTGAGTAAAAAATAAAGGTGCCAGCGGCCGGGCACAGGCCAGCACTTAGGCGGCCTGATGGGCCGAGGAAGTGGCATGGGCCGGCTAGAAGGGAGGTGAGGTAGTCGGCCAACGGGGAAAGAAGGGCCAGGCCAAATAGGCCGGCTGGGCGAAAATGGCTCAAGAATTTAGGAAAGGATTTTAAAGGCTTTTGAATTGTTTGGAGGATTTTTGAACAGGAGTTTGTGTGGATTTTTTAGTGGGTTTTGACCCAAAGTTAATCTGGAATATTTCTAAATTATTCTGGGCTTTTTACCATGGTCTGAAAATAAAATAAGTCAAGGATGATGGATCAATGCTATGGTCGGACTCAATCTGCGCAATATATCATACGTGGTTGGCTGAGCAGAAATTGTATGGAAAAGGTGAGATCATTCCTGGAGATTGCACATAATTAATGGTATGTGTATGGAACACAACTTTGAGAACATGGAGGAGATTGGAAATCATCTGATCTGATGATCTCGGGACTAGAAGAAGGCAAGGTCGTGGGGCAGCAGTTCACACGCTGATCACGTTCTTGGTGGAGTCGTGGCCAACCTCGGCGAACGCTCCTGCACAAACACTTATCACGTCAGAGAACACGATGTGGAGTGATTGGTGCATCAAGGGGACATCAGAATCAACTAGAATGAGGAAGGAATTACTGTCACGGTTGGTGGACGTGAACAGAAGATAGAGCAGTGAACATGGCAAATCTTATCTTGGCTGTTTCATGGCACCACTTGCGGCAATTTTTGGATATGTTGTTGGAGACATAGGGGTGCATCTACTGGAGAAAGTTTGGAGTATTTCGGTGTCTACCTCATCAGGAACGGGGCAAAGAACTGTGGGCCATGTGGCTGGACAGAACAAGCAGACAGAGCAGATGGAGTTTCTGTGGACTGATGGGTGTGGGAATGAGAAGAAGAATGCTTGAGAGCTGGTGTGTGGTGGAAGGTGCTGTCCAGGCCTCCTTTTATAGGTCAAAGGAGGGACAGAGAGGACATGAATGTGCATAAATGACCAACCATGAAGGTGCGGCAAAATTACCATTATGTTGGTAATTTTATCCTTTGGTTAATGGCATTTGATGGGGGGAAATGGCCAGACAGTATTGGATGATTTGTGACCATGAAATGTTGGGTTATTGTGGTGTACTCAAAGGCTTGGGTCAGCTGAAATTGCAGTCATGATAAAGAAGGAACAATGACCATTATAGTGTCATTTCTTGATGGAAATTCATGAAGGATTTGTGGGCAAGAAATTATTTTCACAGGAGGATGTGGCTGCTGATATTTTTGACCTTGAGTGTGCGCTTTGTTGCTTGTATAAGGTGACCAGAAGGAAGAGAAGGAATGTGGTATAGACAAGGAAGAAATGATTGGTTGATTGCTCATGAGTAAGAAGAAAGGAGAAATGGCTCAATGACGAGATGGACTTTGATTCTATTTAATTAGGGGTTTCTCTAAAACAACAAAGCCATTTAATTTATGAGTAACAAAAACAAGCAAAGTTTAGAATTTTGGATAAACATTTTTGAAGAAAATATTGAGGCAATTAAAATACCTTTGTTTGGAAATCTTGACACCTCAACTGAATTATTTTGAAAGAAATAAATTTTAACACCAATAAATATTTTGACTTTATAAACTCAATTTAAATAAAAATAAATTCATTTTAAAATAAGATAAATGAAGTCTTTGGAAATTTTGAATTTGTTGTGGGAAAATGATTCACATTCCAAAATGGAATCTTGTCCTGAGATTCAGGGAAGCTAGGATTAGGAGTTTGCGATTAGAAGATAAGATTTGATAAGACCAAAGGGAATTGGTTGAAGGAATGATGAAGGCTAAAAGGGCACCACACTACCTAGATCTCACTACTTCCGCTGCCTTCTTCCTCCTCCTCTTGCATGCCCCATCTCCTTCCTTCATGTGCTCCATTTCTCATAGAGCTCTTGCTTTTCTCGCCATCACCGCCTCTCACCCCGAGATGTTCAAGCAGTCTTCCGTGGATGAGGACGAGCTCCTCAAACTTGTCGAAAGACACCTTCTCCGCTATCATACCAGATTTTTATGCCAAAATCGAATACTCATTGCATGTGTGCCCAAGATCATTTATTCCACACATACGGACAAAAAGTGTTCGCATATAGCCAAATTTCATGAATAAAGTATAATTATTATATAAATAATGTCTTCAAAAGACTAAGATGACTCCCACGAAAATAGAACTGTAGAAGGCTCCATAATCCATAGGAAAGCAACCGGGGCAGCTCAAGCCTAGAACTCCACATCAAAGAATTCCAGTCCAACTTCATCTTCTGAGTAGCAGGGTAAAATAGCAAGGTTGAGTACACTTATGGTTAGTACTCAGCAAGTGAAGAAATAAATGATATGCAAGGTATAATAACATGGGTAAGCTGTAGTAAAGCTGAAAGCAGAAATGCACCTATACTTGACTCTCAAATTATTAGCACCAATTTACTATGTTTAAGTTGTAGGCTAAGACTACCCAATTAAGTTGAATTAGTATTGTCAAGGTATGATCCACAAAGGGGATTCTATAGATCATACGACTCCACACATGCTAAACCAAAACCATGACCAAACCATACCATTCCCAAAACTAACTAATCTCAAGAGGATCCCAGACCACTCATGACCGTGAGCTCAGCTATCATGATAGTTGTACTCTTTGCAAAGGTTAGCGCCCTATACCCACGTATAGTGACTTCATCGCTAGCTAAGCGATTAGAAAACCTTCTTTTTCCATTCTTTACACTTCCTTTGGTGTATGGCTTAGAGATCACTACATGTCATTACAAAGGTTTACTATGGGTCATAAGCCAGGCTTTGCTAGGGTAGTTCATGGTACCCTCACAATGCTAAGGTTTCTTGGGGTAGTACATGGTACCACAACCGCTCTTACATTGTGTAGGCTTGGGCGAATTACCATGCCAATTCTTACTCATCTAAGCAAGGCACACTTCCCACAGCACCCCGAATTAGTAAGCAAGCCGTTCCATACTGGACATGTGGTGGCACCAGTTGTTCCGGGGTGTCTACTCCTAAGATTCGGTCCTTAGCAGATTCGAGCATAACTAACCACATCACCTGATGGATTTAACCATATCCACTATTCCATCCCTTGCTCAAACTACAACATCGAACCTCACCACAGTCAACTCACATCTTGGAAGACCAACACTCTCAACACTAACACAAGCCAAACTCAACATCATAAAGATGGAAGACTTGTATGAAGACTCAAGGCTGCGGGGTTAATCACAACTAACCAAGTATGAAAACACAAATCCTATATGTATGAGCCTTAGGTAATCCAATAAATGCATGCGGCCAATGTATACAAGAGAGGGAAAGCACATAGGATCAATATGGTCAAGGGTCACTTGCCTTGCTCTCCCACTTGCTGCTGCTCGAAGTCTTGGTCGTCGAGCTCCTAGAAGCTCTCGAGGTCATCGGCGCCTAATGATAGTGATCGGAAACAAGTAATACAAACAAATGAATAAACAGTACATTAAACAGTATCTAAAGTCTAAACAAACAGTATCAAAAGATTCTACTCGTTGCTACAAATGTGTGAGTGCAAGAAGCACCTAAATAGGAGCTACAGTTAAGAAGTTCTGATGGTTTAAAGTTAGTGGACCTAAACGATAATTAATATTAATTAAGATTAATTAAAGCAAGGACCTAATATAAATTATAAATCTTATACATGGACCTAAAGTTAAAATTGCATGGGTGAAAACATAATTTTAGAAAAGTTTAGGGTTTTTGTAAAATTTGAGGGACTAAAACATAAATAAAATTAAACCAAAGTGCCTAACTATAAAAATATAGCCCCCTAGGATTTACTGGAATTTTTGGAAAAAAAATTATAAAGAAAACTCTATGGAATAGGTCCACGGTCCTATGGACTGTGTCCACGATGGCTCATGGGCTCAGTCCATGGGATCATTAAAGCCGGGCCATCGGCTCGACGATCTATGACTCAGATCAACCATACCGAACCAGTATGCGACGATCTAATCTCGGTCTCACGCGGGATGGGGGACGGCTAGGATTAGAACAAGTGGTAGTGGGGAATGGACCCACCATGGCATTCCTCAACCAGCGTGGTCGGGCTCGCCGGAGTAGGGTGGAGCCGATGCTACAATGCTCGGTTCTCCACGTGATTTGGTCCTACTGAACCATGGGAGTGTGGGGATCTCGTTTTGCTCATGAAAAGTGGCGGAGGTGGATGACGGATGACGTGCGATGTCAGTGAGGCTTGGCTTGGGATAGTTTCGATGAAAGGGGGTGCGCCGGCACTCCTTTGATTCAAGCTTGGGTCGAGGAAGCTTCACGGAGCACTAGTTGTTCTTCTTAACTCGATGATGGAGCTGGGCCAACGGCGGAACGTCTTGGCGATGGTGGTGGCTCCGCAAAGGCGCGACAGCTCAGTTTTGTGCTATAGGGGGATCGCCGATGGGTTCTATTTATAGGGGAAGGCTTTGGCATGATACACAAGAACTCCTTGGCCAAGTTTATCTCAAAATCGTGCCTTCAAATGTTGATTCATGTTAGGATTCGCCAAAGGGGATAAGTCTCGGTTCTTGTTGCAATTTCTTCCGATTCGGTGGAATCCCTTGCTCCGATGACACAGTGGAAGGCCCATGGACCGTACGGGCTCCGGGGTGTCACGATGTGGGGATGGGGTTGGGTGTGGCGGCGGTAGGCGCTGTCGGGCACCGTCGACGGGGCGATGCCCTATCCACCGGGTTAGCCAGGTCAGCACTGGGTTAGCCGTGTAAGGTTGGTGGGTGGGTGGGCCGTGTGGTGGTGAAGGAAGGAAGCTGGCTGGCCGGCTTCAAGGGAAAATTGGGTTTCAACCCATGGCCATAAAGGGAAGGGAAAATATTTTGTAATTTTCAAATAGTTTTATAAAGAGCCGACCCATTTGAATTCAAATCAAATTTAACTTTTGCACGGTTCCTACTCGCAAAATAAAATATCAGAGCACACATCAATCAAAAATAAAATATGCAGCGGCATGAATGCAACAAACATATTTATTGAATTAGATAATTATTTTTTGAGGTTCTATTCTTTGTAATAGGGTGTTACATCCCCAATCGTGTCATGCTCTAATGATGGACGACAAAAGATGGACACATCCCAACACCCAACACAAATGAAATTGTGGTTTTGACCTCCTTCTTCTAGCGAGGATTCGACCTTCCTTCCTGCAAATTCCTCCGTTGTCTCCTCCATTATTACAAAATTGATCCAGCTCATCTCAACCCTAATTCTATCCTTTAGATCGCAGTCTTTGTTCATCTGTGCAAGACCAATCTCACTGTACACCCCAATTTCCCTATGTTTAAACATTACTTCTTCTTGAAGTATCAATAGAGTGTTGCAAAGCACAAGGTTATCGGTGGTGTCGGCCTCCAAACTCGCCCATACCACGACTTCCTGGACCTCCCTATGAAATCTTCTCTCAAAGGATGGCACAAACAATGGTTTTATTGTGAAAATCATGAGCCTGGACTCTCTTCTTTCGTCAGCCTTCGTCCTAAGTATGACGCAACATGGGTGGAAGAGCCAACATACTCAGGAAATGCCGATCATTTCTTCCTTGGCCAACTGAGTTAGTTAATTCAAAAGACTCGGCTTGATCGGAGTCTGCATGATCACCAACTAGCTGGCCCACCGGGTCACCCCCTTGAAGAAGCAAGTGCACCCCGGGTGGGAATACAGCGACACTCAGGAACCCACTCAGGAGTCGAGCGGCAACATCGAGGCCGGTAAACTAGTGGATGTCCTAGGAGTGATGTTCCAGAGTACTAGCAGGTGCGCACATACCACCTTCGAGTGGAGAGAGACAGGTAAAGCAACAATATCTCAATTTTCATGTATACCTTGATTACTTATTCTTTATATGCATGCTTGCAGGCTTTGGATAGCTTCATCACTCCCATCCCCAGATTTGAGGGTGGGACACCGATTCCTACTCTCCCCCTCTCGGCCCAGACTCTGAGTGCCAAGTCAATCGGTGCATCATCAAAAGGTTCCCGTGCTGGGTCATCGAAGACTCGAGCTGGTAAATGCAAGGTTGTCACTACTCTGCCTACTCCAAAGAAGGCAAGGAAGGTCACAAGCAAAAAGCCGACAGGAGTCAAGATCAATGATCTCGCTCCCAATCCTTCTCCTACTCTGACTCCTCCAGACTATACCCAGGACGAGTTCACCATGCGCTAGTCAAGCAAGTATCCATTTAACTCATATCTTCTTTAACTTTGATTGGTATTAACTCCATAAATTTTGTATGGCTCAACAAGACAATGAGCCAGACTCCTCTATGAAGGATCCTTAAAAAGGAGATGAGACCCCAGGGACCGAGAAGCCCCTGAGTCTGGATGCCGCCAAGGCAGAACCTCAGGCATCCGAGCCCGCGAGTCTAAGTGGAACCAAAAGTTCCCCCAGCCCAGCAAAAACTCTGAATCCTTTGGCTGCCAAGAAGACTCCTCCCACCAAGATGACTCCCAGCCTGAGCGTTGCCAGTGCTTCTTCAAGGTCCAAACGAGTTGAGTCCCCTAAGATGAAGAAAACTCCTCCGAGACCCCAGTCCCATGGAATAGGTGCCGCTGGTGTAGTCCCCTCGGTGGTGACTCTGCGCAGCCTCAAGCTGAAGACTCCCCCCAACCGATCCCACCAGTTGTCGAAACCTTAACCAAGGACCCAAACTTCATCAAAGTCAAGTTCCATATTGGAAGGTTTATAACAATCATGACGAACACTGAGGTAGAGCGGGTTGAAATCCAAGCACTTTGGAGCAATTTGGACTCTGCCTCCCTGCAAATGAATGTATGTATCCCTTTTCTATTTTACATTACCACCTTTTCTCGATTCTGACGCCCCTCCTTATCCAAAAAATTATCTAGCATTCTCAATCAAAGGACAAGTTCCTAAGGGTCTCCCTTAAGAGACTCACTGAAGCTCAAAATTTTGAGGACAAATTGAAGTGGGTGAGTGCCCGGAACAAGGTACTCTTGGCCAAGAACTAGGAGCCAGAGACTCAACTGGTCGAGGAAAGCCGGGAGAAGGCTAGTAAATATCTAGTCAATTTTCTTTAAATATAATCATGCCTGATTGATGCTTTGGACTGACTCCGCATTCTTTTTGTTGTAGCTTTCATGGAACAACTTGTAGCACTTGGCGATGAACCTAGAGACCAGGACTCGGCTACCAAGTCCCTCGCTACTCTGAGGAATGAGCTGGCTGAAGAGAAGCTTGCCTTGGAAAAGGCCCAAACAGACGCTGAGACCCTCTCCCGGGTGGTTGAAGAGTTGAAGAAGACGGCCAATCAGTTTGCAACTCAAGTTCCCTCCCTAGAGACATGGGTGAAGAAACTGAGTGATAAGATCGCTGATCTAAACATCAAACTCCACGCGAGGGAACTGAGTTTGGAACAGACGACCGCTGCCATGGATGATTTTCAATGTCAAAGTACTCGGCTGACAAAGAAGCTCGAGGTTAACTACTCCTCCTTTCTTCATCACCTGAGCCTTATGCCTTCATTTGCACATTACTAACCCCACACCCACCTTGCAAAAACCAAGGTGGACCAACATGTCCTGAAGGCCATGGTTGAGAATTCAGTGACTTTCTTTTACCTCGATGATTGTGCCTCAGCCACCCGAGCCCCCCAGCTCTTGGATGGGTTGCCAACTTGGTCTCGAGAGGTTATCCTCGCCAACATGATGAAAGTAGCGAGCTTAACCCATGGGATCCTGAAGTCACTCTACCCCTGGGCTTTGCGGCCACCTGTACCAAAGATGAGGCTAATAAACTTGTGGAGTACTCTGCTATGATGGTGGACCAAATCGTGGAGATGCTCCCTATAAATATGTCCTAGGAATGGAGTAGATTTAGTCAGTGTATGACTCCATTTGTAAGATACTTCTCATATTCATGTTACATTCACTATCATGAATGAAGTTTAATATTGTTTGATTGATCTCTTTCATGTGCAAATTCGCAACTTGTCGTACCACGAATCTTGAGTCATGCCGATCAACATTTTATACCTTATATTGTTTATCAATAAGGGTTTTGTCCTCATGCTCACTCGGACATAGTGTCTGCATAGTCTCTTCGACTCAGACATTCGAAGTCTTCGTGCATGTGAGTCATAAACACCTTGCCACTCGGATAGTCTAGATTTTTCACCATATTATTCCTAGCTTAGTTCGCAGGACTGTGGGCATCATTCATTGAGTCCATAGAGCATTCAAAGCCTTTGATAATCCTGGTAAATTATGAATGGGGTGCGCCAGTCCTAGTGGATTTCCATGACTTCGGGTGACTCGGATATGCTCTCAACTGGCGATGTAGTCTCCTGAGATGACTCTGTCGCATTGCTTGCTTTAGCTAATGCCTTAGTGATGCTTGGCTCATAAAGGTTCTACATATAAACCCCTGGGGTACCATAGCTTGGCTGGAGCTGAGCTTGGCTATCTCATCCGTGACCTCATTTTTCCCTCGCAAAATGTGCAGGTACTTGAGACTATCGAAATTGTTTTCCAATTTGCGGAGCTACATGCAATACATCATCATTTTATCATCCAAACATGACCACTATTTGTTGTCCTGATTGACAATGAGTAGTGAGTCCTCGAGAACTCTGAGTTGGTGGATACCAAGTGTAATAGCGATCCATAGATCATGAAGCAGGACTTCGTACTCACCTGCATTGTTAGATGTTGGAAAGTGCATTTGCAAAACATACTTGAAACTTTCCCCTTTAGGAGATGTTACCAGTATTCCTACTCTTGCACCTTGAAATTGTAAGGATCTGTCGAAGTTCATGGTCCAGAACTCCAGCTCCCTTTCCTTGGGCGGAATCTAAGTCTCCATCCACTCAGCCACGAAGTCACTTAGTGCTTGAGCCATGATAGTTGTTCAGGGCTTGTAGACAATGTCATACATGGACAACTCAATGACCCACTTTACAATTTTCCCAGTCGCCTCCCTGTTATTCAATATCTCACCCAGCGTTGATGAAGTGTGAACCTCAATCTAGTGTGGCTGAAAATAATGGGAAAGCTTGCGGGATGTGATTAGCAATGCGTAAGTGTGACAGAACCACCTCAGAAATGAGGGATCCATCACCTCAAGATCGAACACACATATGAAGCATACAAAACCATGATTAAAGTGAATTTAAGTTATTACAACTTTGGTTTAAGGTTTACAAGACATTGAAGCAGAAAATGTTTCAAAAGATAGAACATTTTAGCGAAAGCGTTTAACTCGACATCATAAGAGTATTCACCTCTTCATAGAGGTGAAAACATTCTTTGGGAAATCTACACCTATGACGGGTCCCAATACGGAATCCAACTCTTAGAAGCATGGACTTCCCACTGTTAGCCATCTATGGCATCGCCAAAAGAGAGAGAAGGAGAAACCTACACACAAAAAGTTACAAAGCAAAGCTTGAGCGACTACGCTTAGCAAGACTGACCCGACATGACCAAGCGGTTAAACTTCTAGACATGCATAGGCTTCAAGCGGTAAAGACTCTTAAGCCTACAACAATTAACTTTAATCTCTTTTAAGCAAGTTTATGCCAAGTTAAAGGTGATTAGAATCATAGGTTTGCAACGTATACTAAGCATGCAAGTGTAATCAATCAACATTTGATATAAGTATTTCATTGAACAACAAAGTAGCCAACATTCATCTCATGATACATGTGAATCCATTAATGAAAGTTTACTTACTACGTTCCGACACTGAGATCAAGTCATCACCCATATCCGAGGGTGTCGCGAAGAATTAAATCGTATACACCTTGCAAGGGAAAACCTGATGTCACACCCGGTTTTTAAGGCCAAAACTAGATGCTCATCGTATGTATGCCCAGGATCAAGTTGTCATACATACAGTCAGAATGTAAGCACAAATACCAATGTCTTTATCATATCGTATCATATTACAAAAAACTTATTACACGTCCAGAAAGGACTAAACAGTGGAATGGACCCCATCTTGCCATAGACAGTTGACCAGGGGTTTTGCATACCTAGAAGAAGTCTCTATCAACATACTCCTCATCTTCTGAGCAGCAGAACATAGCAGCAATATACAGAGAATATGGCAAGTGTGAGTACATAA
>VSTD030001080.1:0-13854 GCA_008808055.3 Sporobolus alterniflorus
TTAGTATTAATAGATTAATTAAGAAAAGGACCTAATTGTAATTATAAAAAGTTAAACAGGGACCTAAATGTAAAATTGTATGGACTAAAATATAATTTCAGAAAAGCTTAGGGTGTTTTTGCAAAATTCCAGGGATCCGATTATTTTCTAGAATTACCGACTTATTTTCCTATTGAAAAAGGTATGGAATATGTCCACGGTCTGCAGACCGGGTCCATGGCGGTCAGTCCACAGGTTCACGGTATAGTGAAACACTGTTGCCATTCAATTCAAGATGAGCGGCTGAGATTAGACCAACCGAAGGGGTACACGTGGAATCCATCTGAGCCGTCGGATCTAAAGTGGGCGGCTGGATTTTTACGAAACTAAATTATATCTAGGACGGTCATCTAAGATTCAGCGGCCACGATTCAATGTGCTGAACCGGTATGTAGCAATTTAATCTGGAATGTTGGTCTCGCAATGGACGATTGGGATCTTATATCGTGAAGGGGTATGCCCACTTCTAATCGCAGCCATTGGTTGTGCAATGAACGGTGGACGGTGACTCGCCGGCCTTCGGCCACGGCACAGAGCAATGCACGATGGCGCCACCACCTCTGTTCACCGGAGTTGGCCATATACGGTGCTTCGGACCTTGGTTTTCGATGAGGATTTCACCTACGGCATCGAGGCGATGTGGCAAACCTATTTTGCTCACCTTGGGATGATGGCGGGCAACGATGGCGGCTGGTGTTGGCGGGGAGGTTCGGCCCAAGCTCGGCGTCGATGTCGGTGGGCTCTGGGGCTCCTCTAGCTAAACTGAAAGCACCAGCGTGGGCGTCAGTCTTTGGCGAAGCTCCTGGGGCAGTTGACTTGGCTTCGGAGGGCGGGTAGTAGTGTGGCGATGGCAAGGGGTGGTGCCTAGGGTTTGAGCTCGGGGTGAACAAAATCCGACTGGAATCGGTTCCTATTTATGGGGGTTTCCATCCTAGTGCTCGTGATAGGTGCGGACTCAAGCCCCACGCATTTTACCAAATGGAATCATATCCTGACTGAGTTCTCAGCAACCCTACGGTAAAATCCATGGCAATTTCTTCCCACTTCCACTTAGGCACTCGCAACGGCTGCAACAATCCAGCAGATCATTGATGTTCAGCCTTGACTCACTGACAAGTGTCACAAAGAGTAACATACTCGACAATATCTCTCTTCATTCCATACCACCAATAAGTGGCCTTGAGATCATGGTACATCTTATTCCCTCCTGGATGAATGGAATAAGCAGACTCATGCGCTTCATGAAGTATCTTATCCTTCAATTCCTTGATGCTAGGCACACATATCCTCCCCTTGTATCACAACACACATTCCTCGTCCTCTAAGAAACCAGGAGACTTCTCTTCCTTGATATTGTGCTTAATCTCTTGGATCTTCTCATCTTCTATTTGACCTTTCCAAATCTCTTGAAGTAGATTTGATCCAACTTCCATTTCCATGGCTTCCGTGTTAGCGACAATCCTCAAGTTGAGCTTGTCAAACTCTTCACATAACTCAAAGGGCATACTATACACCACTAGTCGACTCACATGAGACCTACGGCTCAAAGCGTCGGCCACCACATTAGCTTTCCCAAGGTGGTAGTTGATCCCAAGATCATAATCCTTGATAAGCTCCAACCATCTTCTCTGTCTAAGATTCAGGTTCAACTGTGTGAAGATGTACTTCAAACTCTTATGATCTGTGTATAGCTCATACCTCTTTCCCATGAGATAGTTCCTCCAAATCTTGAGAGCATGAACCACAGCGGCTAACTCCAAGTCATGGGTCGGATAGTTCACTTCATGCTTCCTTACCTATCGTGAAGCATAGGCTACCACACGGCCATCTTGCATGAGCACACATCCTAACCCTTGACATGATGCATCATAATAGTTATAGAATGGCTTTTCTATGTCTGGCATCACCAGTACCGGTGCGGTCGTTAGTTGCTTCTTCAACTCTTGGAAACTAGCTTCACAAGTAGGCGTCCACTCAAACTGCTTGTCCTTCTCGAACAACTCGGTCATGGGCTTGCTTATCTTCGAAAATCCTTCAATAAATCTTTGGTAGTATCCAGCCAATCTGAGAAACTTCGAATATCACTGACACTCATAGGTGCCTTCCAACTCAGCACATCTTGAACCTTACTTGGATCCACAGATATTCCTCCCTTCGAGATGACATGTCCTAAGAAAGCAACTTGCATCAGCCAGAACTCACACTTGCTCAACTTGGCATATAGCTTATGGTCTCGAAGCCTCTACAAAACCAAACGAAGATGTCCTTCATGCTCTTCTTCACTCCTGGAGTAAACCAATATATCATCGATGAACACCATGACTAACTTGTCTAGATACTCCATGGAAACCTTGTTCATCATGTACATAAAGTAGGCAGGTGCATTAGTCAGTCCAAATGACATCACCGTGAACTCGTACAGGCCATACCTCAAAATGAATGCAGTCTTCGATATGTCGCACTCTCGAACCATCAACTGATGGTATCCCGACTGAAGATCGATCTTAGAGAACACACACACACCACGGAGTTGAATGAACAGATCATCAATCCTATGCAGCGGGTACTTGTTCTTGACGATAATCTCATTCAGTGCACGATAGTCCACGCACAACCTCTAAGTACCATCCTTCTTCGAGACAAAATCATGGGGGCTCCCCACGGGGATGAGTCATCTCCTCTTCATCATACTCTTTCTCTTCATCTTCCTCATCCTCATCTTATTCTTCTTCACTTGAGCTCTCAACTTGTATTTGTTTCTTCTTGCTTTTCTTGCTAGCTTTGAGAGCTACAAGATCTTTTTTAGTTGACACTATGCCCTTGGATAAGTTCTTCACATATCTAGCTTCTTCAAGGAGTAATTCATGGTTGATTATTCTTGCAAGTATATCTTCTGGTTTCATACTCTTGAGGTTTGGGTCGCTTCTTATAATAGACACTAGAGTAGTGACTCTTATAGTTGAGGCTCCAAGCAATCTTTGTGCCATCAATTTGTTGGTCCATTTCTTTGATCCATAAGCCCTCACTTTGTTGACCATGAGTTTTATATAGTTGTACATCTCTTGAGGGGTCTCATCGTCAAGCATTACAAATCGGACAAGTTGCCCCTCAAGCATCTTGATCTTGGCTTTGTGAACCGGTCTTGATACTTCATAAAACAACATAAGTGTTTCCCATATCTCACTTGCTTTCTCAAGACCACCACATGTTCATACTCGTCCTTCTCTAAGGATCATAGCAACACATTTGACGCTTGAGCATTGTAGTGCATTTGTTGAAGTTGGTTGTAGTCGGGCATTTCTCCTTCATCCGGGAAATCCACACCTATGCATACAACTTTCCAAATGCTCATATTGAGTGACATTAGATGCACCTTCATCCCATGATGCCACTTGGAATAGTTCATCCCATCAAAATGGGGCGCCTTTCCTGAGTGCACAGATGTGAAGGTGTGGTTAGAAGGCAAAGAATCATAATTGAAAGAAGTTGTGTTATAAGAAGGCTTAGACCCATGCTTCTTTTTGCCTTTGCCTGTCATGGATTTAGTGCTCTCATCATCGGAGGAGGAGGAGCCATTCACTTCTTCAATTGATGATGAAGAAGAAACTTCTTATCCTTTTGGATTCTTGCTCTTTAGCTTCTTCTTGAGCTTGGCAATCTTTTGTTCAAGCTTGAAGACCTTCAACTCGGAGGTGAGTTGGTCGGCCTTTGACCAAGTTGGAGTAGAGGGCTTCATGCCATTTCCATCACCACTAGATGTAGGCACTTGTTCGGATCCACCCTCACTAGATTCCTTCGACTCTAGGCATCTTCTCTCCAAGCAGTTAAACTCATTGATGAAGAGTTTGGCTCTGATACCAATTAAAAGTTGCCTAGAGGGGGTGAATAGGCAATAAACCTAAAACTCACTTAATTTAAACAAGTTAAATTAGGGATTGCCAGATATAGCGGCCTCTTGGCAGATATGTCCAGCCAACATCGGATATGTCCGGTAAAACAAGATTTTAAGCAGCGAAAAAGTAGATCGGGCACTAAGACAATGAATCTAGGGTCTGATAAGCTTACGATTAGCAAGCAGGATACTAGAGAGTAGGTAGAAATAAATAGAGCAACTAATTTCAACATATTCACTTAGAATCACAACTAGGGTTAGGTCAAACTTAAGCAACAACAAACATGAGCAAGAACAACAACGAAATCGAGGCAAGCATAAGAGACATAAGATTTATTTCTGAAGTTTGGTTAACCACAAAGATTGCCTATATCTCCATTGAGGTGTCCACAAAGGACTAGGTCCCTCTCGACCCTAAACCTCGCCGAACGATCACCAAGATCTAGTTCGGTTTTCCACTATCAAATTCCTAAAAAAGAGAGGGCAATACAAACTTTTTGATGCTCGCCACAACCTTGGTGGCTCCCGGAGGACACCTAGTCCATCTAGGGGACAAGTCCCAAAGAGTAACGAACGCACGGAGATCGTCGGTGAAGTGCTTTGCTTGAAGATCGAGTGGGTCACTCAAAGGTTGGCTCGAATCTCTCCTAAGAGGCTTGGATTTGAGTGAAGCTTGAGGGAGAGAGAGTTTGAGCTCAAGAAACTTTGGTTCAAAGGATTTTCAAGTCAACGAAATGGTCCAATGAGTGAGGGGTGGAGACCTCCTTTTATACCCCCCAAGGCGAATATGACCGTTGGGGTGTCAGGGATTGGGACATGTCCAACAAGGAGACCAAACATATTTGGAAAACGCTACTGGAACCCAGTCTTAGCACTGGACATGTCCGGTGCAGGGACTTAACCCAGGTAAAAGGGCTGATGGAGCAGACATATCCGGTCCAGGGACCAAATATGTCCGGAGATCGTCTCTAGAACCTGGAAAATGGCCCGGATAACTCTAGCCAAAAGGACTTAGCCGTTGCGAGATAAGGGTGACCGGATATGTCCGGTCCAAGGGCCGAACATATCCGGTAAACCTCTCTGGAACCTGGTACAGTGACCGGATAAGCCCATCTATCTGGAAAATAAAGGAGACCCGGACATGTCCGGACTGGGGGTCAGACATGTCCCGTAAACGCCTCTGGAACCCGGTCTGGGAGGTCGGATATGTCTAGATTTTTCTGGGAAGTTGGATTAGAAATGTGATTTTGTCGATTTTCACTTCACCAACTCACTCGATGCATCCCCCTTGATAGTATAGAACTCCTATGGCACAAATGAAATAAAATCTCCCTAATCATCAAGAATCTTCAGGATTCTTTCCTTTTTCTTCTTTGTAGGCCATATAATTTTTAATAACTCATCCATATTGCCTTTTTCAATGTAATACTTTACAAAACTCTTGCAAATGGTTAGTCCTCTAATTGTTGGTCATCAATTCTACAAAACCCACACGAGAGCATAGATGCACTTTCATTTAATCATCACTGGCGGCAACAGCTCAGAGCTCATGCAGTTCAAGGAGCAAATGAAGAGCAAGTTTCAGATGGGAGACTTAGGCAAGTTGCACTTCTATCTCGGGTTGGAGGTGAACCAGTCAAGTGAAGGCATTGCTGTGAGTCAGAGTGTGTATGCCATGAAGATCTTGTTAGTGGCAGGGTTGATTGGATCCAATTCATGCCATACTCTGATGGAGGTGCGACTCAAACAAAGTAAGTTAAGCATTGCTCAAGCTGTTGATCCAACTGAATATAGGAAGATTGTTGGTGCTCTGCGTTAACTAGTGAACATGAGGCCGAACTTGGCATATGCAGTGGTGTATGTCAGTTGTTTCATGGAGCAGCCTACCACAGAACATCTCCTGGCAGTGAAGAGATTACTGCCATATGTGGCTGGGACATTGCATGTGGGGTGTTTCTACAAGACCAGAAAGGAGAAGAAGCTGAAGCTTGTTGCGTACAGTGACATTGACACTCGCAAGAGCACCACTGGAGTTCTATTTTCATTGGAGACAGTGTGATTTCATGGCAGTCGCAAAAGCAGAGAGTTGTGGCGCTTTCAAGCTGTGAGGTCGAGTACATTGCTCCTGCAACGGCCTCTTGTCAAGCGGTGTGGCTAGGTCAGCTCCTGACAGAGATTAAGGGGAGTGAAATTGACTCAGCTATCATCAGGATTGACAGCATGTCAGCTATTCAACTGAGAAAGAACCTTGTGTTCCATGAACAAAGCAAGCACATAGACACGAGATATCACTTCATCAGAGAGTGCATCGAGGAAGGCAAGGTGGAGGTCGAGTCAGTCGGAAGGAATGATCAACTGGCAGACCTTCTAACCAAATCACTTGGGCGTGATCGGTTTGTCGAATTGAGAACCAGGGTCGGCATCCTCAATAATCAAGACGTGTGCAAGGCTTAGGGGGAGATTTATTGCATAATCCTTGTCACATTCAGCATGTAACGTAGGTTTGCTTAGCCGCCAAGTTATCAGGGTAGTTGAAGTAGTTGCATGCGCGCGCACGAACTGCATGTGGCCGACGCTGTGTGCGCGCCTCCGAGCGACCCGGTAAGGGCGCCTGGACGTGGCCTCATCACGGTCTTAAACGACACGAGTCCATGATCCCACTAGTTTAGAACTGCATTGCACGTTTGCTTTATAAATTGATTGCAATACACAGAAAAGCCTAACCTTTCATCAGCGCAAAACTTCCCACTATACTCCTGCGTTCTTGAGTGTGTGAGATCGAGTGAACCACCACCGTCACCGGTGTAGATTGCCGGAGTCCAGGCCAACAAAGCAAGGGAAAATAATCTGCTGAATCTATCTAATTAATCTTTTCCAATTTTAATTGTGTAGATTTCAGTTCTGTGGTTTGACATGAATGAGAAATATTGTCTAATTGCTAATGTGTGCATCCTATTCAGATGCTGTTTGAACTCACTGAAGCGGCTAGTGCCCACTTAACACTCGCAGAAACCAAGACGTCAATCAAGCTTTATCAAGGGGAAAATAGCTGGACCTACAGTAATCACTCATAAAAAATAAATAGCTCCTTGCTATCACAATCTGCAGGTTCAAGTCTAGATTGTATTTGCCGCCAAACTGAAGGAGGGCTGGAAGTCATACTTCTTTCATATGTGAGTGCTGCCGATTTCCATGACAGCCAACCAAAACGTTAGTTGACGGCCAGGACTGCTATTCGAGAAGAATATGGAGCAACCAAGGTCAGCCCTATTGCAACTTGCAGGATGTCGTCTCATTGTGCCTTTTTTCCAAAACAAAGAGAATGAGATAGGAAGCATTATTGAACGGATGTAAAGGAGGAATTTCAATGAAAAAATAAATGGTAAAGGATTGGAAATTACGTTGGATGTCCAGGGGATGCTGAGCTATATGACTATGTATGCCATATCATCAAATTAAAATACGTAGTATTACGAAGGCAATGGTCATATTGGTATTGGCATGAAAACGCTAGTTCAATGACCATGGTTTATAGTTTTATTAGTATAATGGCCTTGAAACCACTAGACAAGTATAATGATCATTTGTGCATTTCACGGTACCAACCATACAGGACCCATATGCGTCAAACTCTTCAATAGGTTCTTTATCAAATTTCCTAACATGAGGTTGCATACTGTGTTGCTCGTACTGCGGATTCTCTTATCTCCACGTTTCTATCTCCGCCAGATAAGATTCTACTGTCCTGGCCGGACCCGGCTGCTGACGTGACCTAATTGGACCTGCTCTAAGTCAGTCTGAAATGGGCATCTGGCCCTTATCCCAGGCAACTAGTTTTTCTTTACAACGAACTCTCGCAAGCTTGGTGCGTTGCACTTTGAATTTGACTATCTGTCCTGCCTAACGTAATCTAGGCAGTACTGAAGGAGTTGCTAAATGTGGTGGAAAGCAAAGATTGAAATGTTCATGGTCCAAAAGTCCAAGCTCCCAAAAGCCCAATCCATATAAATCATGGCGGCT
The DNA here is from genome assembly GCA_008808055.3 of Sporobolus alterniflorus. Taxonomy (NCBI): domain Eukaryota; kingdom Viridiplantae; phylum Streptophyta; class Magnoliopsida; order Poales; family Poaceae; genus Sporobolus; species Sporobolus alterniflorus. Next base: position 7,952 of record VSTD030001080.1, read on the forward strand.
TTGGACCATCAACGTGCAATATCTTCACCTGCTGGAGCTGGTCAGTCGTCACAGACTGGCTTGATTGTGCAAATTAAGACGTCTGCGCCATCTAGCTTGTTCTCTTTCACATTTGTATATAAAGGATTTTTTTGAAAATGGTCATAACACAGATCCAGCTTCATTATAACGTTGATCTAACACTTTTAATGAAGCAATAAGTAAGCTTGGAATAATATAACTACCTCTATCTGGTCAGCAATTCACATGGACCAATAAACAGCAGTATCCTTTTCTGGAGATGCTTGACTGGTTTTTTATCTCCCAAGCATGATCATTGGAATTTCCTGGAACTTCAGCTAGAACTCTAACAAGAGATAAATCTGATCATGTGCTCTGTGTAATATCCATCAAGACAGAGGTTCCCAGAGCAAGGATATTTCGGTTTGAAAACTTTTGGATGGATCATACCAATTTTCAACAAATATTCTAGGAAGCTTGGAATACCCCTCAGAATAAGACTGACCCAGTTATGAAGATAATTGCAAAACTGAAAGCAACAAGGAAAACTCTCAAAGATTGGCAAAAGGATCTCCCAAAATTGTCAGCAACAATAGAAAACACTAAACTGGTTATACAGTTTATTGATTTACTGGAAGAACATAGGGACATGGAAATACAAGAGTGGAACTTCAGAGATCTCTTGCAAACTCATTTAATCAATTTACTAAACTGCCAGAGGACATACTGGAAACAAAGAGGAGCAAATAATGGGTCACTGGTGGAGATGCTGGCACAAAAAAATCATGCAAATTCCACAATCGGGCATAGGCAAAATCTGATACCCTCATTACAAGATGGTGCAGGCAATACATTTCAGGGACATGAAGAAAAGGCTAAGCTGTTATGGGATCCCCATAAGCAGAGGTTGGGTTCAACAGAATTCTCACACATGTATTTTGACCGCCATTCTCTATTAACACCAGCAGAAAACTTGGAAATCCTAGAAGAACCATTCACAAAGGAGGAGATAGACTCAATCATACAACAACTTCCCACTGACAAATCACCTGGACCAAATGGGTTTAATGGAGATTTCCTCAAAAAATGTTGGCCAACTCTGGCTGCAGACTTCTATGATCTTTGTCAGTGATTCTTTGATGGGAACATTTGTATGCAAAGCATAAATACATCTCACATTGTGTTGGTACCCAAGAAGGATAATCCCACCAAAATAGACGACTTCAGGCCTATATCACTCCTAAGCTCCAGTGTCAAGCTCCTAACTAAGATATTAGCCAACAGACTGCAAAAGATAATTCTAAGAATAATTCACGGAAACCAGTATGACTTCATCAAGGAAAGAAACATCCAAGATTGCCTTGCATGGGAATTTGAATACCTCTATCTCTATAAGAAAAGCAAAAAGGAGAACATAATTCTCAAGCTAGACTTTGAGAAAGACTTTGATAGAATTGAATACAAAGCAATCATGGAAGTTCTACACCATAAGGGATTTGGTGCAAGATGGCAATAATGGATGAATATGATAATGAATTCTTGCACATCATCAATACTGCTCAATGGAGTACCAGGGAAAATATTTCATTGCAGGAGAAGTGTAAGGCAAGGGGGCCCTCTCTCACCTCTTCTTTTTGTTTTAGTAGTAGACCTACTTCAGAGCATCATCAACTCAGCAGCACAGAATGGGATCTTGAACCTACAACTGCCTCAGAGATGTGGTAATGAATTCCCAATAGTACAATATGCTGGTGACACTCTGTTATTTATGGAAGCATGTCCCAAACAGTTACTAGCCCTAAAAGCTCTGTTAAACACTTTTGCTAATTCAACAAAGTTAAGAGTAAATTATCAAAAGTCAAATATTTATTCATTGAACACTTACCATGACAAAATGGAGATTCTGGCAAATACTTTTGGATGTCAAATTGGAAGCTATCATTTTATATATTTGGGATTACCACAGGGCCAAATAAACCAAATGTGGATGATATGCTACCTCTAGTAATAAACAAAATGTGGATGATATGCTACCTCTAGTGTAGAGAATTGGAAGGAGATTAGTCTCAACCTCAAACTTCTTAACACAGGCTTGCAAATTAGAGTTGGTAAATTATGTCCTCTCATGTCTCCCCACCTTCTTCATGAGTGAAAGTGCATCTAGGCCCCTAGTGGATTTTGGTGTATTGAATAACAACTTGATTAAATGACTAATATTGTGTGTTAAGTGAATAAGCAGGTTCTAAATGAAAAGTACAAAGTATTCATTTATACATCACTTAAAGAACGATTATGAAGCAAATGGAACTATGTGATCAATATGTATAGTCAAGAAATAAATAGTTCCATATTGAAGAATATGTGTCATACCAAGCAAGAAAAACATATGAGCAAGAAGAAGTTGAATATTAACTTGGTTCAACTCCTGTGAGTTCCTCTTAACCATGAAAAAATTGATCAAGTGCTACTTGTAAGTATTGGATATCTATGGAAGCAACTTGATCGTAAGAAGAAAGTTTTCAAGAATGAGTCTATGGAAGACATGAAGTTTTGTGTGAGACAAGATGGTAGTTAAAAAAAAGATTAACATGGACTTGGCCATGATGAACCATGCATCGGAGAAGAGCAAGCGGGAGTCTTGGCGTCAAGGTACCGGATGTGCTGGAGAAGGGCAAGTGGAAGTTTAATCTGAGAAATCAAGCTAGCAATGAAGAATCACATATCACTAAGTGTCAATCTCTATTGAATCAAGATATGAAGTAACTTGGAGATCAAAAGTCAAAATTGATTATTCATGTGAAGTAACCAAATCATAACCTCTAAAAGTCAATGTCGAAGCAAGATCAAATGTGGCAACCCTCATAAAGTCAAAAAGGAATGAAGTGGTAAGAATCAACCTTGGGAAAACTCAAGTTGGGGAAAAGTGTTTTATATTTTTATCTTGAGTATAGGAATGTTGCTCTATCAAGAGGGATACCACATGGATTGCCAACAAAGTCTTAATGCTCAAAATAGCCTAAAAACCCAAGTAAGATAAGAGGAATACAATGACCACATTCACTACATATCTCTCTAAACCCTAGAAAACTGAATATTCCAGTTTACAAAATCGGAGTGTCCGATTTGGCCTGCAATGGCTATATTTCAAATTCTAGATGTTCTGGTTTCTACTGGCTAGTTTTCTAATGGCTAGTTTTTGGGGGATAGTATAACCCCCCTCCTTTAGAGGCTGCTGGTTCCACCAATGAAAACAATCATCCCAAAACCTTTGAGACCTCCCCCCAACACCTCTTTGTGAGGTTTGAGTGATTTATGATAAATCCAAGTTTGGGGTTGAGTGAGAACCTCTTTGTGAGACTTGAGCTTTGTGAAACAATCTTCGTGACATTTGTTACTCTTGGAGGTGAAACCTCCTATACAGCTAGGTGTCGCCCTAAACTCCCAAGGTTGTGGTGAGCCGTGGGAAAGTTTGTGAAGGTCTGCTTCATCTCCGCAAGGAAAGAAGTAAGAGCTAGTGAAATGAGTAAAGCGATTTAAAGGGACTCGGCTTGGAGTTGCCTCTTGGTGGGAACTCAAGATACCTCAATGGAGGCATAGGGATCATGTGTGGTGATTCTAAACTTTGGCAAATAAATCACCGTGTTCATCTTTTGGTTTACCTTCTTGTGTTCTTGCTTTTCGATTTGCTTGAGTAACTAGTTGTCATTGCTTAATCCTCTAGGTTGCATGAGTAGATTGGTGTATCTCTATTCAATTTCATATACTAGACCTTATATGCAATCTTGAGTAGCTCTAAGTTAGTGTCAAACTCATCGGGAACTCAATCAGAGTTTTTTATAATTTCTGTCCTGAGAAAACCGGAGTATCCGGTTTGCCAAACTAGAGTGTCCGGTTTTGATGTTTGAGTTCTTGAGTAGATTCTTTGTGAATCTACTTCTAGGGGTTCTCTATGTTATTGTCATAATTTGCTTTTATTTATAAAGTACCTGAAAGTATTTTGAATAGCTTTTATCCTTAACTCTCTAACAAAACTATAGTGTCTGGCTTGCCAAATCGGACTGTCCGGTTTTGGCAGTTCTAATTAAATTTCAGAATCACCTATTCAAACCCCCCCTCTAGGCAACATCAAGAGATTTTCAATTGGTATCAGAGTCTAATCTCCTTAATAGACTTAACCACTTAGAGAAAAGACGATGTCGCTTCCTCGCTTCACCGTGTCTTCGGTGGAGGTACGTCATTTTGATGGAACTAACTTTGTTTCATGGAAATCTCAAATGTCTTCCTATTTATATGAAATCAATCCTCAAGTTTGGTGGATGGTAGATGTAGGCAGTTCTCATATCTTGGATGATTGCCCTCAAACACAAGCACAAAAGAATTTCCTATATCTCGAAGCCCACACATCTAATATTTTATCAAGTGTCTTTAGTGCAGAAATAAAAGACAAGATCAAAATAGAGTATGGTTTGCTTGACAGAGTAAATCTCCTTCGGAAGGTGTTTGAGCAAATATTTGACTCAAGCAATGACAAGAGATCATCATCAAGTGTTCCAGAGAATATGTCATCTTCATCTATACATATTGATCACAATCAAGAAGAGCAATTAAGTATCGAGAAGGATAAGGTAAAGTCTGTCAGTCTGGAAAAATCGGACTACCCGATTTTGGTAGAACAGAAACCTCCCTTGCTGAAGAAGATGATTGCTCCACATCAAGTTCCGACATCGATGATGATGATGATGACACTAATAATGAGTATGATGATAAAGAGCTATTGTTAGAGTTTAAAAAACTCATAAGTAAGCATATAAAATTATAAAAGAGACATGGGGATCTCCTATGTTCTCATAAAGAGCTTATGGACTCATATGCATTGCTAGAATCAGCTCATGAGGTTATGATAACAAAGGTAAAAGATTTTGAACCTCACACTTGCATATATGCACCACATTCTATTGATTTATCTTGTGCTAACTCTTGTTGCTCTCAAGCAAAGCCATCATGTGATGAGCATGTTCTTGTAGAAACTTGTGATAATTTAATTGCAAGTAAAAATGATGAGCTCAAGAGAGAAAATAAGATGCTAAAGATAGAATTAAGTTGATTGAAAGGCAAAGGTCATGTGCAACAATCTCAAGATAACCGTGATCACATGGTGAAAAAACTTGAGAAGGGATCAACCGTCACATGTGCCAAGTTACCTCAAATCAAATTGAAGACATCTTATCAAAAGGTTGATAAGACCAAGATTAATAAGAAAGCTCATGTCAAGTGCTTTGAGTGCTCAACATTGGGACACTTCTCATCTGAATGTCCCAATAAAAAAAGTGACCAAGCAAAGCCCTCTAGAAGACAAAGAAGCTTATCTCAGATAAGGTGCTTTGGTTGCAAAGAAAAAGGTTACAATATAGCTGACTGTCCAAATGAAGAAGCATCGAAGCAAGTCTGTCAAAACCGGACTATCCGATTTGGGAAACTGGAGTATCCAATTTTGTCATAAAATTCCAAAACTTCTGGACAGTGCAACAAAGGCTTCAAAGTGGCATTTAATAAGCATATGAGCATGAATAAAAGTACCAAGAGGCAATCCATGGACAAAGCAAGTAGAATAAAGTATTAAACTTGCTATACTTGCCATGACAAAGGTCACCTTAGTAAGGATTGTCCTAAAACTCAAAGTTTTATTCATAAGATTGTCAATGATAATATTCCTCACTTGGGACCCAAAAATGACACTAGCACTATAAAGATGATTAGTTCACCTTGTGATAGTCCTCGTGGCATTTTGGTACCAAAACACTTATTGACTAACCGTGAAGGACCCAATAAGGCTTGGGTACCAAAACTTTCTTGATCAAGTTGTATGTGGCTTGAGATGCATTGGAAGCTTGACAATTAACAAG